>JAYMSL010000611.1:0-22485 GCA_036897195.1 Plantago coronopus
TTCGAGTAATGACGACAGTTGGTTTAGGTATATATTAATATTTACTTAATAAATTGTAATAATTTTCCACCGGACCACCTAATGACTCCTGATTATTATTTTTTTTTGAAGGGAAGACTCTCCTGATTATTTTAGTATAGTATTCTTTACCGACAGATGAAAATATAATTCTATTTCATGCTAATAATGCAATTTCTTAATGAATTTTAGACTTATATTCGTTGGAAGTTTTAATCACTTGACATAAAATTATAATTGTGACAAAAATGAAAATATATAATTTTGATCGGAACAATAAACATCAAAATCGGTTGAGTTCCAGATAAGGCTATATTTGATTTAACGAGAATTTATGAAATGAACTAATTTGATTTGAAATGAATTGAAATATAAATTTGTATTAAGTGAAATAGAATTTAACTGAATAAACAGACGTAAAATAATCGAGCCTAAACATCAAAATCGGTTGAGTTCCAGATAAGGCTATGTTTGATTTAACGAGAATTTATGAAATGAACTAATTTGATTTGAAATGAATTGAAATATAAATTTGTATTAAGTGAAATAGAATTTAACTGAATTAAACAGACGTAAAATAATCGAGCCTAAATATGATATTATTTCTAGAGAGTGCCGAAGTGACGCCGTTTAGATGGTCGTTTCCATTATCTGTTTCATCATCATCCATCCCTGTTCCTCTCTGATCAAGCAAACAGAATCCCTGGCTGTCGTCTCTCGATAATCATCAATTCAACACACTCTTTCACAATTCACGCATTTCCATTTATTCAATGCCAGAATATTCCAAACTCACCTAACACAGAATGATTTTCGACGGTTGGATTCACCGGAAACTCGCAGCTGAGCTTCGTCCATGGCTGCGAGAGGAGCCACAGCTGGAGCTCAAGCTCGGCCTCTTCCGCTCCAGTGGAGTCCTCACTGACATCAGCTTCGACACCTCCAAGCTCAACGAGTTACTGGACGATCCGTCGGTGTATTGCTTCAAGGAAGCAACTGTCGAACACTTGAGCTTGCAATTCTCCCCGTTTTCCTCCACAGCGTTCACGCTGGTTGTTCGCGGCATCCGCTTCGTTGTTGCGCTTGGGTATGTGTTATAGTATATCAATTTGCTTTCGTAGTTGATGAATGCTGTTTGAATTGATGGAGTTTGTTGCTTTTGTTTTGGTGTTCGGGTGAGAAGGGAAGAGCAGGATGAGGGAGGAGTGAGGTGGAGGCCGAAGTGTAGGGACACGACGGTGGAAGAGAGGAATAAGGTTCTTAAAGAGATCGATCCTGAGGTACATTTGACTCTGTGAATAATGTTGTAATGTACTGTATAGTTTGAGCCTGTCAATTGTTCTTCTAGTTCCTACGCATTTTACTACTGCTAGTTGTCATGTATACTTCAGGGGAAGAACATTTAGTAGAATAGAACCGCTTATTCCTTGGCGCATCTTTTGATCAATTTATTAAACATCACGAATCTTATACATTACTAGTTGTTTATAATGCGTTGTACTGTTTCCCTAATTAATGCATGCACAGCTCGATCTATCATTAGGAAATGTTGAGAAGCAACATCATTCTTAGAATCTAGAAAAGAGGACCTTGAGCTCTGATATTTGGGTGGGTTTTTGGTGTAGGGAAGTGAAGGAAATGGAGATACAAATACAATACAATAGGTGATGCTTTGGTTAAGTTTTATTTGGGAATTGGACAATAATTTGGAGTGCCATGGATTTTTCAGTTTAGATAAAGAAAGGACATATATGAGGGTTAGAATATTCTCAGCCTGCATGACCAAAGTACAAGAGATAGCAGCCCTTCCATTATGTGTACAATGCTTATTTGTATTATTGCAAATTGTGTGTTGCCTTTTGTTGCATTATATTTCAAATCAGAAGCTCAAGTATGTCTTCAATGGTTTCAGGGGTATTCTTTGCATCACTCCATTAAAAAAATTTCGGAGATGACCACCAGATCCTGGGGAATATCTCTTCTGAATACTTTGCTTAGACATTGTCGTTTGCAATTGCTTGATATTCATGTGCTTCTGCAGACCTCCTGTTCACCCCATCCATTGTCTTGCTCATTGTTAATGAAAAAATTTGAAATAGGATCACGGATCATGGGCCAAAGATGCTTTACTAGAGGCTTGATGAGTTCATTTTTTGTTCCTTCTGGGGAAACTTCATTTGATGTTGATGTTGGCAGTTTCGAAATTAGGTTGAAGAGTGATAGACGCAGTAGCTGTGTTGTCCCAACTACCAATATGTTTGTTTTAGTTAGTATGAATCATCTTCATTTTACAAGATTCTGTTTTCGCATTCCAACATTAAATCTTTTACTTTCTACAGCAGATGTCTCCCTTTTGTTCATATTTTACAGTCTTTTGTCCAAAGACTCCAAATGTACTAGAACTGGAAGGCAACTATGGAATATAGTGGCAACCAGAAGAAAGTCACTGCTTACAGCTCCTAAGATGACTTTGATTAAAGTAGTTAGAACTCTCTGTCTAAGTTTGCGATACATAAAAACCTACCGGACTATACTTCTGTTAGTTGGATATGCCTCAGATAAAACAATGAGAAGATCAACTACTCTGATGCTCTGGGATGCAAGATATTCAACTTCTGTCAAGTCTCTGTGGAAAAGTATCAATGAAACTGAAAATGATCTGCCGCTTGAGTCAATTATTTTGGCAAGACGTATAATTCGTTCAACAATGGCATCAACTGGTCCCGAAGAATACAAGGATACTGATAAGTTAGGAGCCTATGGGCTTTTCTCAAAGTTGTACCAGTGCACTGTGCTTATCTGGAGCACTGTCATAAATTTCTTGTATTCAGTAATGAGGATTCTGTCTCTGCATAAAGTTTTGGGCATTTTCCTTGGAGTTGGTTGGTCTACTGGTGCAGTTCGTGATGTTTTTCTTTTACAGCAAAGTTTTAGTCTAAATGTTCAAGAAATATCCGTATCTGTTTCTCCAGATGTTGAGGTTTGGTCTTCTGTCAGAAGGAAGGTGGTCTCGAATGGATCAGTATCACGCCGGAACTTTCTTTCGCTCCATCTTTCCGTAGATGGATTCTTCCTACAATACACAGAAAATATGTCTGAACAGCGGCTTACATCTGCATCTGGGTGTTTGAAGATACTTTCATCTATTACTGGAAGTGATGCTATTAGCTATGCGAAAGGAAATCAGAACAAGGAACTCAATGGGAGGCGTGTCATCATTTGGACTGATCCGGCACAAGTTACATACCTTCCCAAAGATGCACAAGGTCACACTACCAGTGAAACCTGTTCAGTCCCTCAATTGGCCTCTCATTTAGGAAAACTGTGGTCAAACTGGAAAGGTTCTTGTTTGGAATCTACAGGAGAAGGTACACCCAGTGTGCACAGTCCTTGGGTTCTTTGTGATATAAGGTCTTTCTTGACAGGACATGGACTCTATTCTCTGTTTCTGGACTGTAGTCTGGTTGTTGGTAAATTGAACTTTAACCTGGACTATTCTGCGATAACTCCAATAGCATTATTTCTTAGAGAAATTCAATATGCTATTTGGTGTACCCAAAAGAAGATGAAAAGCATTTCTCCACGGGCTCCAAAAATCACAGTTCCGGATGATCCAGTGGGGGATTGGCGCAGTATATTCAGATCTTTTTCTAGGAAAATGGAAATGGACCTTATCAGGATGCTTCCAGAGAAGCATATTCAAATTGGGGTCCTCATTGAAGGACCTCATATTCAAGTGACTCTGTTGAATGATAACTTTGATACAGGGCGTAGAGGACGTCAACTAATTTCACAGGTTGCACTTGAAATTTGCAATATTGAACTCTGGGCATCCCCAAATCTAGATGACAGTCTTGGCTTGTCAGATGAACATACGTCAGAAGCTAAAAATGGTTCAAACTACCCAGGTGTTGACAAGCCTCCAGAGAGTGATACTATGAAATTTGACTGCAGAGATTACAGTTGTCAAGGGAAGATTTCACTCAATGCATACCTGAAACTAAATGGTCTGAAGGCGTACCTAGGTGGATCCACTGAAAATCAGAAGCACCAAATTGGCATACTGAGTCCTATGACCGTACAGCTAAAAACTTTGAGGTAATTAGTTTGTTCTTTTTCCTTTGCTCTTCATTTTTCTTTAGTTTCAACTTTCAAAGCATCTATGAGTTTATACTTTATGTTGTAACTTATTTGGTGAGTGCTTCTTTTATTTTCCTTAAGCTCGTATTTCATTTGCTGGTTTTGTCTTTTTGGTTTTTGTCACACATTTCTTGTTCTTTTTGCTGGGGTAATTATAGTCTCACATGTCTCTAAATGCCGTATCTATTATGCTTTTATTTCACGAACAAAATATGACTTTCGTGGCGTTGCTCCAAGTTAATGTTCCAGTTTTAGGACTACATTCCCGAAGGTGTATTTATTTGGGGAAATATAATGTCGATATTGTATCTGAAGTAAATTTATGTATTATGCAAAGCAGTGCACAGTGTTAATAATATAATAACTTTGAGTTATATGCATAATTTTTGTTATGGTGGTTCATGCCGGTGAATTAGTAAACGGCCTTTCTATATTCTCTGTGACAGGAAGGATTATCATTCATTTGGCTCCTCTTTTGTTGCTTTCTCTGGTGTTTCTCACTCTGTGGCCACTGGATTTTCCAGCTTGATATATCTTGATGAGTTGTATATCTTCACTAAGGTAAGGATTTATGGTTGAACATATAATGGAGAGTATATTTCGTTGCTTCTATAGTGCTGAGCATGCTAGCTTATTTGCATTTTCAATCCTGTTAGTTCAGGTCCTTACATTTATCAGGAAGTTACATCTTCTTCACGAACACCTATTATCACTTCCACTGTTCATTGTCATGTCTTAAAGGATTGATTTATCCATTTCTATTCATAAATTTTTTTATTTCAGTAACATCTTTTGATAATTTGCCTAACGACTAAGTTTCCTGCCTCAGATAATTCATTCTGCATTTTATGAGTCCTTTATCCCTGGTAATGATGGATCAAACAGTGACCTACTTTATGAAGAACAATCAAACCGGGATGCAGTTTGTTTGGAATCTGAGAGTCAGGAGGCGTTCTATAACAAAAGCAGTCAGGAAATCAGGGATACTCACTTTATATTCAGCATCACTTGTGAGATTAAGTCATTTGAGGTAGTTCTTCACAATTCCAGGAAAACTGTTAATCTGGAGGAACATATTAAGGCAATCTCAGCTGATAAAGAAACTGGTAAAAACTTGACTATGCATGATCCTTGTGGTAATGGTATTTATGTCTCCGTTCGGCCCTCAACTGCTGCTTTTGTTTCCAAAGGAGGGATTATTGATTTTGTCGCTGATGTAGCTGGAGTCGAACTGTTCATTTTTGAGAGTTTGACAGAGTATGAGGGTGGCTCTGATAGATCTGAGCTTAGAAATCTTTTAAGTTCTCTGAACTTTATAACTGAAGCATCACTCTCTCATACCAAACTAAGGTTGCAATTGAGCACCACTGACAGCACCTTACCTCACAATGCAGCCGAGGCATCTAGTTTCTACAGCGAACACATTCTGGAAGAATCTTCCTCTGTTGTGAGCCTTGAGAGGCTTGAGCATCAATGCTTATTGATGAGTGTTGAACTTTCTGGAATGTATCTGGCGGGGTGCAAAGTTAAAGCTGTTTTGGTTAATGAGAACAACTTTGAGAAACTTAGTCTATCTTTTTCCGCTGGAACAGATTTTCGGAGTTTGTCTTGTAACTCCAAGGTGCTTTAAACTTCAAACAAAGATTAATTTTGTTCATTTAAATATATTCGAAATTTTTCGCAGGTGTGTGTATACTTATACTATATCAACTTGTAATTGGTCGTCCCAGTGTGCAATTATTTCATTACCAACCCGTACATCTTCAAATCTTTTAACTTATAGCTGGAATGTTCTTGATTTGACAGGGGGGTTATATGCTACTTGAAGCATCAGCTGCAGCGATTTTTGCGAAATGCTTTCTTTCATACTATGTTTGGATTGTAGGACTTTGGCCAGCTGGTCAATCCTCCAGTAAAGTTGAAATCTCCGAAAATAACAGAGAGACGGCTGCTCTTATTAGTCAACATAGTGTCAATCCGCAGGAAGGCCAACAACCAGAATTCCTGTCCGATGATATTGAAATAGTTTCAATGAGTCTGTCAAGTCTGTCTCTTGTACTTGTGGCTACAGATGAATCTGGTATGTCATCTTATTCTTCACTGTACAAGGCTTGATTATTTCTTCAAAAACTCTTCATGTCAGCAAAATATTGACTATTTACTAATGCAGGCAGAATCCAGGAACTTCTGGTTGAGGTTGACTTCCGTTTGAACCGTAAACTGTTAGATGCCGTGAGAGAATATTCAGTGAGTTCCAAGCTGTCCTTGCTTTCTCGGATCCTGTATGGGGCAATGGAACACAGAGCTATGGTTGTAAATACTCCTCTTTATACAGCAAGTTCCAGAGTCTCCCCGACGGTTTCTCGAGTTGGTAGTTCCTCAAGAGTACAAGCACAGAAGAACCTGCACCGAAGTCCTCTAAACTATATATTGCGAGATATGAAATGTTCGTTGGCAGTGGAAGGCCCCATAAAAAGTGAGCAGACAACTCCTTTACTTTCGGATAGCCTTTGGGTTGGGAGTGGTTCTATATCAGGGTTGGATATGACTATCTCTCTGTCTGAGATTAAGGTAATTTGTTAACTCTTCACAGAAAGTTCTCAGAGGTATACCCAACTAATACTTTGCAATCCATGCTTTGCTTTACACTCTAGGAATGTAAAAGAGAAAAAACAATAATTCGCTCATACAACACACACACACAACACATGCGCTCACACACAGTGACACAAACACCCATACAACACACACACACACACGCATATACAGACAACTCATGCCCTCACACACAGTGTCTCTCTCTCTCTCACACACACACAGACGCTCTCTTTTCCTCTGAAGAACTGTAACAATTTATATTTTTAAATTTTGCATCAGATGATACTTTCTTCTGTAGAATCTATCTCTGAGCTGTCCATCAGAGATGGAATGGGCAAAGCACAATCCAATAACTGGTCCTATAACGAAGAGCCAGAAGAAATCACAGAAGGATTGGTTACTGATGGTATTCTCTTATGCTGACCTCTTATGATGGAATAGCTTTTCTATCTGCCTGACTTCTGCTAATATATGCTTGCAACATTTACAGGAATGATTGTTGCTATCCAAGACGTTGACCAACACATGTATATTGCAGTTGGAGGTGAAGAAACTAGATACGATATAGCTGGCACACTCCATTATTCCCTAGTGGGCAAACGCTCTCTTTTCAGAGTAAGAATCTTTAACATCAATCTATCTGAATGTTGCTCATTGTTAAGATTAACCTTAGAGATAATATAGTATTATCTTGTCATGTTTCAATTTGCAATACATATTCACTACCTTGTTCTCATGAATTAGAACATGATATGGCTGTTGGTTATTTTGCTCCTCATTTGAATGAAATGAAGTCTTCTAATACTTTTGCCATTTCTGTGATCTTTTTCTCTATGGAAGTTTTACCTACCCCCTCTGTCCCTATGGAAAGGTACCAGTTGTCAAAGAGAATACAAAACAACTATGTTTATATCTGAAGCTTAGAATCCATGAATAATTTCCCTGCAATAGCAGCCTACTTAAATAGACAAATAATAGTAAGAGTCCTAATAGGAATAGGAGTAGTCCTAACAGGAACAGAAGTCTATGTGATCTCTAATTGCACCATTTACTATTCATACATGCTTTTCAATAATTTTTTTTGAATAGGCAAAATATTATTAATCACTGTACTGTAAAGGGTACAAATAAGTGCAAAAGATTTGCACCATAGAGTCTCAAACCAATGAAGTAACAAGTCACCCGCTAAAATAACCCGTGTCCATCTAGAGGAGGGAGATGATAACCAGTCTGTGCTAGACCCCCAAGAACAGCCAACTTTTAATAATTACATCAGGCATTTCATTAAATCATGAAGAAGGTTCATGGGATTTTATAAGAACCCATGATTCAATGGAGGAAATCCAAAAGACAAAAAGCCATCTTTCTGAAGTGAACCAACTAACCCGTCATGATGTCCAGGCTAATAGGAATTGATTCAAAGTGTTCTTCAACATGTACATCCCTTTGGAACTTCATAAGTCTTCAAGAGAACCAATTGGATGATAATTCATCGGTTTGTTTCAGAAAAATGATTAGAAAACGGTAGAGTTCTCAGAAATTTTGGCGAGTATCATTTTGTGCAAAGAATGAATTATAAAAGAGCAATTTCATATTTTTGGGACCCGAAGATTGCTAATTCTCAATTGCGTAGTCCTTTGTACGGTGCGAAAAGCGAAATGGAGTATTTCTTTTTTCATACTCATCTATGCAGCTCCTGACATTTGCTATTAACTGTATGTTCAGGTGAAGTTTCAGAATTCAAGATGGAAGTCAAATGTGCAGTATTTCTCGCTGATCTCGTTGCATGCTCAAGATGAGTCAGGTGAACCACTGCGATTAAATGGTAAACCACAATCGAGATATGTAGACATCTCTTCTCCCAATGATGGTGCATCTTCACTTTGGAGAATCTGTCCTTTTAAACCTGATCCTTATGAGGATGTTGTGGAGCTTGAATCTTTCCATGGTCTATCCAAAAGAGGGTTTCACCTAGTAAATAAAAAGAATGACTGTGCAGTGGCTTTCATTGACGGCGTCCTTGAATTTGTCAGCCAGCCAGGAAATCTATTCAAGTGGAAAGTTTTCAGTGATCCTGATCCATCTGGTAATAATATGTTGCCTACAACACACTCAGCGAGTGGAACTTCCATTCCCTCCAACAGATCAATGGAATTTCTTCCCAATCCAGGGAGAGAGATAATTCAGCCACGTGACCCAGATGACACTAGTCTTGGAGAGTTAAGGACGAACACTGATTTCCCGGGAATCACAATCACCGTGCAGAAGGTCAGTCTGACACTCGTGCATGAGTTATCAGATACTGAAGAAAAGTTTCCTCTTCTGCAGGGATCACTAGTGTCCAATCAAGTAATAATGCAGACCTCCAATTCTAAAGTTAGATTTGTGGACACATTTGAGGTTGCTTTGAGCTACTTCGATGCCCACCGCAATTCATGGCAAGCATTCATGTTTCTGTTTTGTATTGGTCCTTGTGCTTCATACCAGTTTTCTCCATCAGCATTGTCATTTCTTTCACATAACTACAAGGTGGTCTAAATTGCTCTGCACTTCTTTCTAAATGAATGCAGGATTGATTTTATGCAACCAGTTGAAATCTGCACTTTTTTCTGCTTTAAGTTTCCTAATCAGCATCCGGAAAAGCTGTTGCGTGGGGCACCTAGTAATTTCTATGCGAAAATAAAGGAGGTTTGACTGCTTCTTTTTCAGTTTTTCCATCAGTGTTTGTGTATTTATGTTATATCAGTTCCTGTCATGGCATTGGCAGGTCAATATTCATGTGAGTGAGCTTGTGTTGGATATCCTTCTGTTTGTGATTGGGGAAATCGATTTAGCTGGTCCATATGCAGTAAAAAGCTCTGCAGTGTTGGCCAACTGCTGCAAGGTTTAGATTATTCCTTTACTAAAATTAATGAAGTACTGAACTCCCTTGCTTTCATTGAAGTTGGCATTACATAATCTTCATCTTATCTTTCTGGTGAATATACACCTTTTTTTGCACACCATTCATAAGACTGATGGACTATAGATCTTTTTATCTTATTCAGTATCTTCACTATGTCTCCTGATATGGCAGGTAGAAAACCAGTCTGGTCTAAGTCTTCTGTGCCAGTTTTACGACAACCAAGACGCCTCAGTGTCTCCAAGACAGTCAACTACCATTTATTTGAGGTATCAGCGTTTTATTCTATATAATTCCATTATAAACTTTTAAATTTGTCTATCAGTGTCACTGTTCTATCCAAGTGCAGCCGTTGAGATAAACTTATATACCCGAGATCTTTACAGTGTCATATTAAAGATTGCTAAAAACATCATAAACCTAATCGGCTATACTGTAATGGGCCCACCAAAATTTGCAGCAAGATGTTTAGGGAATCCTTATACATGCTGACACAAAAATGAATGCCTGAATTAATTTTAGTATTAGCTATATCACCAAAATGATTTCCGTTTTCATTATGAGTCACCAAAACCTTTATTATTCATTTTTTAAAAACAATATTAAATAGGAGATTGGGTATGTGATGTGTAAAAGTGAAGCTACTTTTAATCTGTATGTAAAGTTGGGACTGGGAGTGTAAAAGATGTAGGGATGGGCTGGGCACTAAATTTTGGGGAATTTTTGAGAAATCTGCTATAATGCTGTAATGTTGCTTTTTCTCTTTATATAATATACCTAATGTTGTTCATAGGAAAACATAGACTTCACTTCAACCTATCTGTTTCATTTCTTACACAGTAATTCGACAGAGGGTTTGTTTGTGTCCATCTTTCCACTAAGTCTAAACATTGAGCGCAAATTTCCATTTAGTTAGCATTTTGTTTTCCGGTACTATTGTCTTCAGTTCTCTCTCTTCATTGCATGAGTTCTCTTAAGACGCACCTTCTTTTACTTATATACCAAAAATGTTCCCTAGGCATTTAGCTTTGGCAAACCGGCCACCAGAAGCATCTCTCTTTTCGGTTCAGCTTTTCCAGCAAAGAAGCATAGCAACTTCTCCAATTCATGTTTCACTTTTAGATGCTCAGCAATTTGCTTGGAGGACGCGCATTGTATCATCACAAGGTGATCTATACTGCATAACATATTGGTTGCAACTTTACTCAAATTTCTAGCAGAAGGCAGATAAAGTATCTGATACTCATTTGATACTTGCACATCTTTGATTGTGTTGTACAGGCCAATTAATATCATATCCAGTAAAATGAAGTTCCTAATCCTAAGTAATGAACATATGCCACCAATCAAGACATGCAAGTTGAAAGCAAGCCTAAATTATTGGTAACATTATTAATCTAAAAAGTGATATGTATCCCGTTTGCTGGCAGCAATTTATCTCATAAAACAATAGCAGAAGATATAAGAAGTTGAGATTTCGTGAACTATGAAAGCCAACTTAAAAAATTTAAAATGTGCTAGTTTGTTTAAGTTGGTATTCCAAATCTTAACAAAGTACTCGCTATTCTATGATGACTGTTGTTGCGTCTAAGCAGCGATTCTTTTTCCATCTTCTTCATTGATAACTAGCAACGGGGATTCATGCTTCCTGTCTCTCTTTTTTACTAATCAGATTCCAAGTCTTTTCCTGGTCCATTGATTTCTATAGAAATTTCAAGGAGTATTGAGGTATGGATTTCACTAGCATCTTGAATTTCTTACCGCATATGTGTATTATCTATTTGTGATTACTGCTCATTTACTCTACTTTTCCTGCATTATCTATTTATGATAGGATGGGTTGTCGATTGTGATCTCTCCGCTGCTAAGGATACACAATGTCACTGATTTTACACTGGAGCTGCGTTTTCAAAGGCTGAACATGAAGGAAAAAGAGTACGCTCCATTGATGCTGAAAGCTGGATCTGTCATAGACGATTCTATGGCAGCATTCAGTGCTATTGATTTGTCTGGTGGATTGAGAAAGGTCTTGACATCTCTGAGTGTTGGTATAATATGCTCTTATTCCACTTACTTCAGTATATAGGCTATAAATTACTAGGATGGAATCTGGTATATATCTAAGAGTTCCAGACAAATATGTTCAAAGTATGCATGGTGATTTATGTCAATTAACAAGTTTTTGTTTTGTTATTTAGTTTTAGTGTTTTCTATGGGACATTTAGTCACATCATCTTTTTGGATGTAATTTCTTCATTAATTTGAAAATTTTAAGCATATGAAAAGAATGACTCATTTACGGCTGTAGCTTGAACTTCGACGTAGCTGTGAACACAATGACTATAAAAGAGAGCAAATGTAGCATCTCTTATTTTACCAAGTATAAATAATTTGTTACAATGAGTTATTGTTGTTTCTTTTCAGATATACTAAAGTGAATATTAGCAGCTGCTTAGTTTTAAATATGTAAACGGTCATTAATATCATTTTGCTGATACTTTTCATGATTTTATTGGCAAGTTAGTTAAAATTTCCTTACCATTGTGATTTTCATATACAAGGGATTATCCTTCCTTTTGTATCATATTGCTGATCTAATAGTATCGATCTTCATTTTAATATACGGGAATCCTCTTCTATTTTCACTCGTGGTTTTATAATTTACCAAAAATGAGTTGAAATTTCACCTGCAGGGAACTATGTATTCTCTTTTAGGCCCACTATTCCAGATGGTTCAGAAAATATGAAGATATCAACAGTGGAGTGGTCAGATGATCTTAAGGGGAAGAAGCCTGTTCGCCTATCTGGGCTCTTTGATAAATTAAGTTACCAAGTAAAGAAGGCATTCTCAGTTGACTCTGTAAAAGTCTCATTAAGCAGTGCAAATTGTACTCTGATATCCGAGGATGGTTCAGTCAGTAACGTACATTTTCTGATACAAACTACTGGAAAGGGCATCCCTGTTATGAATCCAGACAACTTTGGATATGCTCCTGGGAATAGAAATCCTCCAGTAGCAATGCAAGAGCAGAAGGAAGTTTTTGTTCTCCCCACAGTTCAGGTTTCAAATTTATTACACACAGAGATCCATGTTAATTTGACTGATTCAGGTACCTCAAGCAGTTGTCAAATTTTTAATTTTTAATTCGTATCTGGACATTATACCAATCTTCAATCTCTTGCAGACCCCCGCAACACCATGGACCGCGGAAATCCATGGACTAACGCAACTATTCCACATGGTTCGGCGGTGAATTTTTATGTTAATCCCGAATCTATATACTTTGTTGTCACGTTGACTTTGTTTGGCTCAAGCTCCGTACCAATCGATAGTGGTGATTGGGTCAGAAAATTACAAAAGAAAAAAAAAGATATCCGCCACTTGGACATTGCTTTGGAATTTGGTGGGGGGAAATATTTTGCCATGCTGAGATTATCTCGTGGGCACCGAGGCACACTAAAGGTACTTCCGTAATCAAGTTGTCTTCTGATTTTAAGTGCAAAATCCTGGATATGTTTTACTTGCTCTATCTGAATTGAAGAGGGCAGATAACAGCAATTCCTACTATGTGGGTTGGGTGTAGGTTTCTCCTGACAAATTACAGTGTTTAAACCGACCTATGTTCTTGAATAAACATAGTTGTTTTAGTCAAGAACATAGGTCGGTCTATGCATAGACGGTTAGCGGTCTAGCACAAGATTTTTCTGCCTAAATGGTGATTGTATCATATCTGTTGTCCTCATTGTAGAACTCTCTTAATGATAAGGTCACTCTGGGGCCAAATGGTGCAACGGTCTGGTGGGTGTGTGTGAGATAATTGGCATTCGTGTTGGAGAACTTTGTAAGAAAAGAAAGTCAATCTGGGTACCGTATTGAGGAGTTCCCGAAATCAAGTTGTAGAGCACTGTATCTCTTTCTTCAAGAACCACCAGTTTTGTTAAACCATTTTTTCTTTAACACGGGACTGGAATGATGTTTATAAAATTCGACAGTCGGGTCCTTTCTAAGACTTTTAGTTTCTTTAAATAAAGTATTCACTGGATCCAATCATCCACCTGACATAGTACTATCAAGGAAACCATTAAGATGTATTTCCTTATGGAATAGCAAGTCGCCCAAGAAATTTCAGATGCAAAAGATTTCAATCTCACAATCTCACCCTATTTAAAAGATCAATTTATAGTTGAGGCCAAAAAAATCAATAGAGCAAACAAGCAATTTGGTATATATGATAGCATCCACTCTGGGAGGTAGGCAGATATAAAAAAGTAAAGAAATCATGATTCATTCCGTCCATTATAAACCAAATTGTATGCAACTCTGGATTCTGATAATCATAGTCATTAAAATTTCAAATTACTATTGTGAGCCTCCGCCGATTGATCAGTTGCCTTCGGTGATGACCTTGAGGTCATAGGTTCAAGTTATGAAATTAGCCTCTTTGCAGAAATGGAAGAGTAAGGCCGTGTACAATATGTGCCTATCTTCAGCCCACTGCATTATAGATGGGGCGGGCCTACCAGACGGGTTCGCCTACTTCTATTTTACTGTATTTATAAGTTATAACCTTTTCTTTCTTCATTTAATTTATTTTTATAGTCAGATGCACGTAAGGGTTTGCGCATTTTGTCATTTGGTGTTCAGCTGAAAGGTGATAATTTATGTTTCCATTGAGCCATATATGAAATCATTAAATCACACTGAACTTTCTGTGATTTTTTTCTGAAAAAAAGAAAGAAAGAAATGAACGAAAGAGAACGTAATGAATGAGCCTCAGATGAATAGTTCTAGGAATTGTTGCAAATTTGGGGCTGTGCATTGCTGCAGACAAGAAAGCCTTATAGGAATCAAGTTGATCTATCACATATTTATTTAGAAAATTTTCTTGTTCTCAGGCTGTCATCTTTACATCTTATGCTTTGCAAAACAATACAAATACAACTTTGGTGTGCTTTGCTGCCAATAAGAAGCCTTCACCAAGGTATCTAATTTTCTGGTGCTTATTTTCTAGAATTTCCTTTTGCAAATATAGGATCTTTATGTTATCTACTTGTTTTTCTTCAGGAGTAACACAGAAAGACCAAGTTCAGATATTAGTCCGGATGTGGGATCATGTTTGCCTCCCAATTCCACCACATCATGGTTCTTAAAGTAATTGTCAATTTTGTATCTCATCTCATTGGGCATTCAAGTAATTTAGTATCCGGCACATTGTGTAGAGGTGCTGCCGTCAATTACTCTACGCCTTTGATTATTAATAATATTTGGTGTCTTGAATATTTGGAACTTCTGAAAAATGAAAATGGAGAGCATGCTGGACTATTTAAATTTGATACTGCTTCATGAAGCTCCTCATTCACTCTTTTTCTTATCTGCCAGATCCCACAAATTGAACTTCAAACTGTTGGAAGAGAAAGCATCTGAGACAGAACTGGACTTGGATGCTTTGTCAGGCTTCACAGAGATAGACCTCAGAGCAGAAGGAACATTTGGGTCAAAAGATATCATGAGGTTGGGGGTCTCTTTGAGGCCATGGATGATGAATGAAGTCACTTCCCAGATTGTATCTTTCAGCTCAAGATATGTGATAAGTAATGAATGTGAAAAGGCAATTCTTGTCCGACAATGTTACATCGAGGTCTGTTATTTTTCAGAATAAACATATGCTACTGGATAATGTTATTTCAAGTTCTAAATTGTACTTCCTCCGCTGAAGGACTTGGAGGAGATGATTACTCTGAACAGCAAACAGAGGATATCTTTAAAGCTGAAGGCAATAACAAGGAACAAGAAAGAGACCAATCTTGTTGACAAACTGCTTAGAAAGCACACGAAAGCTGAGGAAGATTTATCACTTTGTGTTCAGTTCCGACCAAATGAAGCTGGGTTTGGTTGGTCCGGGCCAGTATGTGTATCTTCACTAGGAAGATTTTTTCTAAAGTTCAGGAGATCCCCTGAGAGACAATCGCATTATGTACCTGAACAGGACACATTGGATAAATTTGCAGCTGTTCATGTGGTGGAAGAAGGATCAATCATTGTTTTGCACTTCTTTAGTCCTCCACATGTAAACCTCCCTTACAGAATAGAGAACCTTTTACATGATGGTCCCATTACATATTACCAAAAGGTCAACATGCTGCTCTGGTTTTATCAATTAGAATGTGCTCCCCTGTTATTCTTACCATTCATGTATTGATGCATTTTCTATATTGTCAGGGTTCAGCAGAGCCCGAGACCTTGGGAGCTGGCGATAGTATTAATTATGTCTGGGATGACCTGACTCTTCCACATAAGATAGTCATCCAACTGGATGGTAATAATCGTGCAAGAGCACACTTGATGCAGTTTTAATTCTCTACTATAAATTTCCAATGTGTTCAATAAAATTCCAAAACATGTAGATGCCTGCAGTTACTGGCCTTGATTCAATTACTTTTCTGGTAACAAGAGGCTGATGTGTTATTGATAAAGTGAGGAAGATGCAACTGAACATGATGGCAACACTGCAGAAATATAGTTTTGACTTTTGAGATTAGCATCATTTCTGATAAATATTCCTTTTCGCTGATATTCCTATTAAGTGCAGAAATATATTTAACCTTGTTTTAGACGTTCCATCACTTGTCTAATTCATAGAGCATCAGTATACTGAATTTAGTGACTAATTGTGCGCCTTTCCAAGGTCGTGTGGTTGGGCGTCTCTTTTTATATTGTTTCTATTTGAAGCACAAACTTCTTCAAAGTGTGTGTTCAACACAATTCAATACGTGGTGGTTATATGATTATGTGGTTCTCTTGTTGCAGATGTACATCTCTTACGTGAAATCAATCTAGACAAGGTGCGAGCATGGAAACCATTCTATCGAAATAAGCAAACCAGAACCCTGGGACTTCATCTACCACTGGCTAAGAGGCCTGAAGATAAAAAAGGCACTACTTACACTAGTGTTGGCGATTTAGAGACTGTGAAGGTGGGATATGAAATTTATGCGGAAGGTGTCACACGAGTTTTGAGGATTTGTGAATTCTCTGATCGTCGAAAGGTAACTGTGATTACGGGCTCCAGTAGAAAGATGCGGCTTAGGATCTCTTATTTCGCTGTTCACTTGCTAGAGTATGCAAACCAGGTCTATTTTCCTACATGGAACTTTTTGTTTTATTTCATTGACATGCATTTTCGTAACCTAATGTGTAATGTGCTTCTTTTCTGATAGGTTTTGCAGGACCTGGATTTACGTGACACATCCAACTATTCACCTATAATTGTTACAAGACTTGAGAGACTTAACTGGGACTGCTTGTTTACTGACGAGCATAAATATAATCAGATCAGAGTGCAGGTATAGACAGACAGTCTTCCTAAGTTAATCTCTCTTTTATTCCAGGAAAATATCTTCATTAGTACTGAGAAATGTTATTCTAGCACACTTATGAGGAAGCTTGCCTTAGTGGTCTATAATGTCTAACACATGCAGTCATTGTCGGTGGATGAGAAGTGGGATGGAGCACCTTTCAACGCAGTGCTTCGTAGGCACCAGACAGAAAAGTCTGAAGCCGATTACATTCTCCATGTTGCAATTGTCTTACTTCCCATGTCCTCTGGTGTGAAACCAGTGAAATACCTATCCATTGTTTTGCAGGTAAATAAAAAATAATGTATTTCACATTTCTCACTAATATCCTCTAGGTTTTCTCAAACTCTGCTATGTCTGCAACTGCAGCCTTTGGACTTGAATCTTGATGAGGAGACACTGATGAAAATTGTTCCTTTCTGGAGAAAATCTCTGAGTCAATCGACTTCTCGTCAACAATATTACTTTGATCATTTTGAGATTCACCCAATAAAGGTTGGGGCATTTTACGTCATTGCACTTCAATATTCCAAATTAATCCCCCCGCCCCCTGTCCACCTCTCATTAATGATGTACTTTCTGGTAGATGATTGTGTAATTGTTTGTACTCTAAAAGATTGTCGCAAGCTTCCTTCCTGGGGAATCTCTCTACAGCTACAGCTCAACCCAAGAAACACTAAGATCTCTACTTCATAGTGTGATTAAGGTCTGAGAATGGCTAATTGTATAACATTCCTTGTATTATTGCCTGTTATTCTCTCTTTCTGTTCTATGTTTTGATATATTACCCATGAATGTTCCTGCTTTATAGATACCTGCTATAAAGAACAAGACTGTTGAGCTCAACGGGGTTCTTGTTACACATGCTCTGATAACCTTGCGCGAACTGACTTTAAAATGTGCGCAGCATTATTCATGGTAATGTTTCATAGATCACTGTGCTCTCCATTTTGCTTTTGATGTTATAGTATTTTTACATCAGCTTCACGTTTTTGCAGGTACTCCATGAGAGCAATCTATATTGCTAAAGGAAGCCCATTACTTCCACCAGCTTTTGCTTCTGTATTCGATGATTTAGCTTCATCTTCACTTGATGTCTTTTTTGACCCGTCAAGTGGCTTGGTCAATCTTCCTGGCGCGACCTTAGGTAATTATATTAAATATGAAGATAACAGCAGTTCTGTATAGCACTGCTTAGCTCATATGATTATGCATACATCACATGGATGAGGTAGCAGTAGCATAATAGAACGGAATTGATACATCTATTTGGTGTTTATTAAACTGTTAAATCCTTCTCCCTGATTGATTTATCATCTCTTGGAAATTGTCGCAACAATAATCAAGCTACTCCCTTTGTTCCATTGGATTGTATCTGTCTTCTATTTCAGTCCGTCCCATTGAATTGTATACTTTTATGTTTTAGACAAATTTTATCTCATACCTTTATTAGTGAGTCCTATCACTAAACCAAAAAAATACACACCCTATAAACCTCCTGCAAAAAACCTATCGAAAAGATATTGTATATAAAATTATGTGGGAAGGAGGAATAGGTTCCTGATGTACATATACAGAAACAGTGCTTTAATGCTCTTCCTTTATACTGTTACTCGATGCTGCTAGAATGATCTATTTCACAGAGATTCTATCCTGATCTTTTCAAAATATGTTTAGGTACACTCAAGCTTATTAGCAAATTCATTGACAACAAAGGTTTTTCTGGAACAAAGCGCTACTTAGGCGATTTGGGAAAAACTGTAGGTCCTTTTCCCCTCTAATTGATCCAATAAGTCGAAGATCTTCAAAATTTACAAATTTGATGTTTTCCATCTGCAGTTGAAAACAGCGGGGTCCAATGTGCTATTTGCGGCCATCACTGAGGTGTCTGACTCAGTTCTCAAGGGGGCAGAAACTACTGGTTTTAATGGAATGGTAAGTTCCATCGGGATCTTATCGTCCTCCAAATTCTAATATATGGATTCTAGGTTGTTAACTACGTGGATTGCATAATTGTTATAGGTGACTGGATTTCACCAAGGAATTCTAAAGTTAGCTATGGAGCCATCAGTTTTGAGTAGTGCCTTCATGGAAGGTGGGCCAGATAGAAAAATCAAGTTGGACAGAAGTCCGGGCGTTGATGAGGTCAGTCAAGATTAGAATTTAAAATACTATGAAATGATACTGCTGGTTGTAGTAGTGACTAGTAGTTACATGACATCGACATTTGTCTTGAGAATGTTGTCATGTGAGCAAGAGTGTACTTGAGTGTCTCCCAACCAATATCAAGTCATGATCCAGATACTGGACGTCATCCTTTTTGGAAAATAACCTTTTTCTGTGCTCTGAAATGTTTGTTCTAAGAACCAATTTAAACTGATATGTTTTATGATACAGTTGTACATCGAGGGTTACCTGCAGGCAATGCTGGATACCATGTATAAACAAGAATATCTTAGAGTGAGAGTGGTTGAAAACCAGGTAATCTTTTGCTTTTTTCTTCATTTATTTTATTCATCTATTTTAGTTTCTTTTATTCTTTTTTCCATTTATGATGTATCTCCAACTTTTCTGTGGTGCACTATGTCGGTGTGTCCCCGTGTATCAGTATACGAAGATGCAAAACTAGCATGGTTTTGTAATTCTCGTCTCTTGCCACACTGTTGCTTAAATTTGGACTAATAATTAATTATAATGACATGTTCGCTTGTATAGGTGATTCTCAAAAACCTTCCTCCTAGTAGTTCCCTTATAGATGAGATCATGGAGCGTGTAAAAGACTTCCTGGCGAGCAAGGCATTGTTGAAGGGACGATCTTCAACCGCTCATTCACTTCGACACATACGAGGAGAAAGGGTATTCGTCTGCACTGTCTAGTTCATGTCAAACATATTTACTTATATTATGCAGCCTGATATATATAATGTAGGTAATGATATGTTCTATTTTCATACGAATGTGGTGGATGTATTAGACAATCACTCCCGCACATGAGAAAAATAAAAGAATAGCCCCTCTTAATTACGGAATTACAGAAATAGCATTTTAGTGTACATATATCTAGATTCTAATTTTGAAGCAAACAGATTGCACATTCAAATATGAATCCAATCAGCGGAAAAATACTGTTGAAAGGGGTTCAAGACTTCAAGGTGATTGTGTAGTTTATGAACATCTGATCAGAAGTGTCCGTATACGGTATACATAACAGGTCATTATGGGTAGTTAACCCCAATATCATGAATTCAACCCTATGAGCTAATTAGTAGTATCTATATCTGTATTAGAAAACAAATATCTCGTTCCTTGAAACCAACTAATCATGGATATTCTATTTCATTGCAGGAATGGAAAATTGGACCGACTGTGCTGACATTGTGCGAGCATCTTTTCGTGAGTTTCACGATTCAAGCACTCCGAAAGCAAGCTAGCAAGTCTTTGGCTGGAATCAAGTGGAAGTACGAACTCAAAGGAAATGAAGAGGGACCTATAGTCCCCACTCCCGGTGGTGACAGGCAGAAGGTGAAGTTAATCTGGAGATGGGGTATCGGGAGGTTCCTATTATCAGGCTTAGTCGCATATGTAGACGGGCGGCTTTGCCGCAACATTCCTCACCCTTTAGCAAGAAGGATTGTAAGTGGTTTCTTGTTAAGTTTTCTTGACAAAAGTGATGATGAAACTAATCGATAAATTTTTTCTCTGCTATTCAATCAAAGTCTTGCATTTGCATATCCCTTGCCACCAGTATGTTTCAATTTCAATCCTAAATGAGAAGTAGTTGTGTAAAGTGATAGAAAACGGAAAATGGTCGAACGATAAGGCCGGTTTTGTTTACCATTATCCTTAGATTTGGAATTCCAGTGTGCTTCTGTACATAGGAGATTAGTATGTATATGGACTGAATAATGAACTCGTTTCCTCCTATCACTATCATCTGCTCGTTAGTTCTTAAGCAGTGGACTAATAATGTCTTGCTTTGATGATGTAGCTGAGTAGCTGTGTTCAAATATCTATTTGCTTGTTGAGTATAGACTTATAGTAGTCTTCAGGTATCTGAGAATCTGAATCTCTGACTGTTTGTTTGACAAAGACATGCATGCCAATCATTTGTCCCCATAACACTATGCTTATGCTCAAGAGTCAAGACTGTTATAGTTCATGTCTTTAGAATGAGCCAAAGGGTGCATGACCTACATGATGAGAACCACATGGAAATCCATCTGTGTTTATGTAACATAATTTGATTACATTGTTACAGGCTATTATAAATTATAATTAAGAGTAATTTTCGGTCAAAGTTCTAAAATCATCAATTTTATGACATTGACGGAATACTTTAGAGTATCAGATATATTCTTTTAAAAAGATGAGAAGACCAATTGTAATAGTCCAAACCTGATTTCTTACTTTCCAGTTTCCATTTTGATATTCACACTCACTTTTAAGCATTATATTGCATACTTTATTCACTTTATTTCTTAATTTTTTTCATTTGATTTCATGATTTTCTTTATACACCTCACATAAAACTTATGTCCAGTCTCAATTCTCATTGAGACTGAGACGGATGGAGTTTCATAAACCGCGACAATAAAATTCTTAGTAATAGGTTTCTAATTCTATATTGATTTCAATTCAGTGATGAAAAATGAAAGCATTCAAATACTTTTAACTTTTTCTTGGTAATATTTTGTGTGCGGGGTTGTCTATATATGATAAAGGAGTACACAATAAGCACACATTGAAATGGAAACCACTAGCAAATATAATATAAACCATGGGACCAATTTCACTTTCAAACAATAGCTAAGCACACGGAAACAATCACCAAACACACCTCTATTAATACACTCACAACATCCTTCATCCAAAGAACAACCTTCATTCATATCTACTCAAACTTCTAACTTCCTCTTAGATTTCATCTATGGCTTTCATCTTATCCAAAAACCAACCATCGTTCTCCGACCAATCGGAGACGACACTTGGTTACAACAAAGACGATACTGAGACATTAGGTTCTGTCTCTACCAAATTATCCCTCAAATCGTCGTCTCAAAGCCTCGACAAAGATGTCGTTCTGAGGCGGCTTCGCCACCACAAGAGCATAAGCAAAGTCAAGGACACATTCAACACGATCATGGGACCAACAAGCCCTGATTTGAAGGAAGAAATATGGGTTCAGCAAGGAGATGTTTTTACCTGAAAATGAGACCAAAATCTTTGTTATCTTGATTTAAAATTTAGATTTCATGAATTGAAGTACTACTAATAAGGTAGCTAGATAGACAGGTATCTGTGTTTGTAGCTGGATATTGAACATTTCTCAGCTTTGTAGTAGATCCGGCTAAAGTTCATTATGTATGTTGTTGGACAATGCACATCTAGTTGGATCGTTAATCACTTAATATAAGTTACTACTGCTTGAAACTTCAAGAATTCTTTAATTCGACCTCTTATTATTACTTTTT
>JAYMSL010000612.1:0-22484 GCA_036897195.1 Plantago coronopus
GGGGAGGGGGGGGTGGGGCTGCAGGGTGAGGGGGGGGGGGGGTGGAGGCTGCAGGGTGGGGGGGGGGGGGGTGGGAGGCTGCAGGGTGGAGGGGAGGTGAGGCGGAGCCTGCAGGGTGGAGGGGAGGTGAGGCGGATAGCGAGAAGCAACTGGAGGCTGCCAGGTGGTGGAGGCGGAGTGGGTGGAGACGTATCTCGAGCGGGGTGGTGGAGGCTGCTGGGCAAGGTGGTGGAGGCGGATCTGGAAGGCAAAATAGAGAGAAGTGAAAATAGAGAGTGAGAGTGAAGTAGGGTTAATGAAATGAAAATGGATATTTAGTGAAGATGAGGGACATTTTTGTATTGACAATAATGTTTAGGGGTAAAATCGTAACTCCACATACACAATACACTTTCATTTTTACTTGGGTACTATTTGTCCCTTTTTTGAAATAAAATTTACAGGTAGTCACCTGTGTGAAATTTTCTCATTTTTATGAAAATCAAATATATAAACTTACCACAACCCCTCCGCCCTTCCAGCGGCCGGAGCTCTCCCTCAGCTCTTCTAAAATGAAATTTCATCAATCTTCTCCGCCCCGGCCCTTCCCTCTTATTGATCTCCTTCAGATGAGGGACTGGATTACTTCGTATGAAAATCATAATCCCCACTAAAGTCCAAACTTCGCAAGTACACAAAAAAAGCTGTGAAATGTTAACATTAAGCAGTACACAACTACACATAACTTACGGGAAGACAAAAATTAAATACTATACTAAGTAATGGATTAGGACAATGGGTCATAGGTACAGCTTGGTTAATTCTTTGCTTGTTTCTTACAACAAGAAGTGTTTAATTAAGACAACCAACATCAAACATAAAAGTTATAAGAAAAACATTCTATTAGGCACACTTTGCTACTAAGTCTCATGCACATGCAATATCGACCAACCAACCCACCCTAATATATTTAATTTCCAAATTGACACTTCATACAGAAGTTATTTATTATCACTAAAATATAATTACTACTTCACAAATTTCTGTGAATTGTAACATACCTCATTTCAACTTTTGAGCGATGCGATAAACATCTCACGTACGGGCAATAGGTTAGCGTAGAGTGTAATTTTGGCATTTTATGTAATGCTCAGGTTCGCGAAGTTGTTTGGGTAGATTGTATTAGATACCTTTTGTAATAATGAGTTGGGTTTCCGGGCAACCGATGATATGCCGTGCTTTTTTTTCCTGCGAGGAGTTTTGTCCCGGTTGGGTTTTCTCTTTGGAGGTTTTTAAGGAGGCGGATATTGTTTGGTTTCGTTTGTGTCCGAAGCCAAAGGTGGAGGGTGTCGGGTTGTAAGGTTCAGGTGATAATTAAGCGGTGAGTAAGGCATTTTATGCTTAGCTCACATGTGTACATATTTAGTGAGTGTTTGCCATTACTATTCAGAATTGCTTTAACTTGCTTTTGATTAAAGTAGTATAAAAGTGTTTTTGATAAAAAGTTGTAGGTATTTGCTAATTAAGAAAAAAAAGCAACCTGGAGTGCTCTAAGCAGGAAGAAGCAAGCCTTAGGCTGCTTCTAAAAAGCAGCGGTTACCTGCTTTTGTTTAGAGAAGCAAAAGCAGAAGTTGTGAAATAAAACACTAAAACACTACATTTCTACTGAACCCAGGGGGTGGTGCAGTGGTAAGGTGCATGGTGTAATGGTGAGAGGTCCCGGGTTCGATTCCCGGAGGTGGAGATTTATTTGGTGATATAAGGTTGGTATTGGTGTGGGGGTATAAGGTTGGTATTGTGTTAGTGTAGGAGTAGGAGTAGGATTAGAATAGATTTGCCTCTTCAAAAAAAATAAGATCAAAATCAAACTGTTTATTTATTGTAATTGAACTGTGGAGGTTTTACAAATAGTGTGATTACTAGAATGACTATATGGAAGACGAATATAAACAAAATAAAAAGGATAAACCCGTCATTATATCTTTCAACGACAAATACTCTAATTACTGCTTAAGTACAAGTTGTACATAGTACAAATCTTTGTTTAATAAAAACGTCGCAACGTTTTTATTATTAATTATTTCTGCGTTTTATAGTTTAATCAGATAGTTCAATAAGATAATGAGTTTACTCAAGAAACATATCGAATTTACTAGATTATGGTTTGTTCAATTAGTTAATAATCTGTTAACTGAACTGTAGCGTGAATTTGAAGTGAACTGAAATAGTTTATCTATGAAAAAAGGTTTAATTGGACGAATCGGTTGAATTACGGTTGGATCATGGAGGTTAAGCGGTTCACATACGCGTAGCTCTGAAAATAGGTTAGACCAAGCTTCAATTGAGTTCTCTGCAAAACCCACAATACAGAAATCCCAGCTGAAAATCACAAATTCACCATTTTTCTTCTGAGACTGAGAGGAGTCGTACCTTCTGTTCATTTCATCAATCAACTGAATCCAATCGGAGAAAAATCATGGGGAGAACGAAGGGAGATGCTGCAAGAACCAAGTCTCGTCCTTCTAGCAGCAGGTTTTCATCCTTATTTCCATTTACAATCGATCAATCACCTTCAGTTTGTTCATATACTGAGTTTTCCTTTTCACTTCTTCCAGCATGGCGGCGTCGTTATTGCCGACAGGTGCTGTGGCCGTGGGTTTCGGTGGCTATATGGGAAGTTCTAGGGTAGATTCTGCTATCACATCAACATCTGATGCCCCTAGTCTCTTGGTGAGGGTTTGTTTATTTCTTTGTCTGTTTTTTTTTCCTTCTTGTCACTGTGTATACTTGGTGATTTCGTTCATTTCTGTTTTTTAATTGCATAACATTGTTGGAATTCTTGAAAGCAGGATATAGATGGTGAGGTGGCGCAACACTTGAAGCGTCTTTCGCGCAAGGACACTACCACCAAGGTGAATTCTTTGCTCATGTTGTGTGTATATTTTTTCCTGGAGTTCTGAAATTAGTTCTATTTCTTGACAATTATGTACTGCACTATGGCAATTGCCAAATAGGAATGTAGTTAGCTGTAGATTTAAGTGGATGTTGTATGGTATCCTTCTTAGATGTTGTTTTTTTAATTTTTTTTTTTTTTTTTGGTTAGTTTATCAAGTAGGCTGTAGTGTATCATCTGGCATTTATAGGCGGCCGTGGTATGTTGTTACTTTTCCAGGAAGGCGGCCTTGTATCTTTGTTGCGATAGCTATGTTTCTACTTTTAACTGGATGGTTTGTTCTGTATTGCAGCTTAAAGCTTTGGCATCACTTTCTGAACTCATCAAACAGAAATCAGCGAAGGAAATAGTCACTATCATGCCTCAATGGGTATGTTTATGTATATAGATGCACTTGATGGTTGATTAATTGGTTTAACGGTGTAAATACAAAACTGTCCAATTTCTGTGAGCATTCACTTGTGCACTCAGTATGCATGAGCAAAATTTATCTCAAAATTTAGTTGCTCTTATTACTTAAGAAATTTAACTTTTTGTCCGGACAGGCATTTGAATACAAGAAGCTGCTCCTGGACTATAGCAGAGAAGTTCGGCGAGCAACTCATGACACCATGACTAGTCTTGTCAGTGTTGTCGGGTGCGTATTTAATTACTCTGAGATAGACCATCCGATTTGTAATCTTGCTGAATTGTTGTTGTAGGATTGAGTTAAGTTAGGTTGTTTACTCTGTGCTGTCCGTGTTACATAGATGTAATAAGTATGCTAGCATCCATAGTAGTTTCCTGCTGATGGTAGTCTAATTGGAGCAGGGGACATTCTCCAGTCCAGATGTTATCGCACTCACTAGTTTTGTAAAGTAGCTTTCTGATTTCCTGTTTCTTTTATGTTGCTATCTTCCTTTCTGCTTTGTTTGTTGTTGTTGTTGCAGTTTTGCTAGATTTTGCAGAAATGCAGAACACGAAATATATCGGAAACCCTAAAGACGGTTTTCTGGCCCAATGCTCTTAATCATTTTTATGCTCTGATAATGAGAACACCAAATATGCTCAATCAGAGCAGAGCTACTCCCTTATAAAACTGACTTCGAATTGCCAATCGAAACAAGAAAACGCTATACTCAAAATGTTGTTATATGCCCGGTTGTAGTCTTGTTGAACTAACTATTTCAGTCGTTAACATAGTTTTTCAATAACAGCAACTCTCTTTCTTTTATTTATTTTTTTATCCATTACCAGGAGAGACTTGGCTCCACATCTAAAGCCTTTAATAGGAGCTTGGTGGTTTTCACAATTTGATTCTGTATATGAAGTCTCTCAAGCTGCAAAGAGGTCTTTTCAGGTTTGTTTAGTTTCTTTTGGCATTCATAACTTACATAAGTTGTATACATTAGCTATTATTAGTGTGTACCTGTTTACTCTACAACGAGCAATTAAAAAAGATTATTCGCAACCCAAGGACATATTTGTAGTTACCTACAAAAATGATCTGCGTGAATTATGGCATGAAATTTGCATTGTTTCTTGACGAAATGACGATTTTCTTTAGGAGGTTACACATGAGCACTTGAGCCTTTATATTTTCTATATTGTCCCTCATTTGATTCTAAACTATAACTATATAGATTAAGGTGAACAAATAGTGGAATTGTGGGGGTTTCATATTATTTGGTTCCAAACAAGTTATATGGATTTAGGCCAGGAAATAGCTAGATTTTCTATCAGCTTCCTCTGGGATACACTAAGTTCAGTAAACAATGTTCTTGAGTCATTAACCTTTCAGGCTAAGAACAATGTCTAGGCGTTAGATACTTATATTTTATAATTCAAGAGGATTGATATGGAATACAAGAACGCTACTAATATCCACAGCCAAATCATATCAAACGGTCACATCCAATTGCTTCTGTTTGTCTTGGAAACGCAGTTTATTTTGTTTACTCTGATGAATTTTGTTCATAGTGCTCTTGTTGGGAAAATTGCTATGTATTTAACTATTTATTCATTCTATATACCGGAAGGGATAGATGATGCACTATCTGAATTGTCTGTTTACTACCTTGGCACAGACTGCATTTCCAGCTCCAGAGAGAAGGCTAGATGCCTTGATGTTGTACTCCACTGAAATTTTTATATATATTGAAGAAAATTTAAAGCTCACGCCGCAGAGCTTGTCAGATAAAGTAACTGCTTCAGATGAATTGGAAGAAATGCATCAACAGGTATTGCTGAGCATGTTCTCATCTAATAAATTAATTTAGTAACTCCGTTTCCAAAAGTAGAACGGTTTGTAGTGTTATCCCACCATCGCCTGGGTTAAATGTAGGCCATGAATCTTAGCAGGGCTCAATCAGGAATATGTCAATTTCTTTGTCAGTTCACTGATTTGGCCATAAGGCTGTCAGGCTTCAGCTTATTTTACCACCAAGCTGGTTGTTGAGATTTACCTCCTATCCATTTCAAAGTAGTATATAGATGCTTTACTTGTGGAGATTATGGTTTCGTGAAATATGCAAGACTTTTTTTTAGGTTCAGTATTTGCTTGTGTAGATTATGAAATTTTCCTTTCAGAAAAAGGATTTCGAAGTTTTGACTTTTTTTTAAAAGTTCTATTGGTCATTAACTATTTAAACTCGTCTGGTCAAGATAGCTATCTTCAGCCTGATATAAAAATGACTGCAATCAATCTCCTTATCACATTTATTAGCAGAACATTCCCCTTATGCCAGTTTCCATGTTTCTTCACCACACAAGTAAAATTATAATACCATGTTTCACTGCAGTTGAGTGTCTGAAAGCTTGACAACTTTGCAGGTGATTTCTTCATCATTATTGGCGTTAGCTGCACTTCTTGATGTCTTTCTTTCTCGGAATTCGAGGATAACTAGTTCAGAAAATGTAATAGTTGAGTCCAAGCATGCTGCTAAAGCAAGGACAGTTGCTGTTTCAAGTGCAGAAAATGTATTTTCTACTCATAAGTATTTTATAGACTTTCTGAAGTCTCAAAGTCCTGTTGTCCGATCAGCTGCCCATGCAGTATTGAAAAGTTGTATACAAAATATTCCTCATGCTATCAATGACGGAGATCTGAAATTGCTTGCTCCAGCAATACTTGGTTCTTTCCAGGAAAGTAACCCAACTTGCCATTCATCAATGTGGGAAATGTTGTTAGTTTTTATTAAGAGATTTCCAGAAAGTTGGAATACTGTTAATGTCCAAAAAATTGTTCTGAATCGGTTATGGAATTTCCTAAAGAATGGTTGTTTCGGGTCTCAGCAAGTTTCGTATCCGGCACTAGTTATGTTCTTAGATTCTGTACCACCTAACGGGATCAAGGGGATTAAGTTTTTTCTTGATTTTTTCCAAAACCTCTGGGCAGGGAGAAGCCCATCATATTCTTCAAGTAAAGATTCCCTTGCTTTTTTCGTAGCGGTTGAAGAATGTTTCATCTGGGGATTGAAGAATGCTTCCAGGTATGCTTATTTTTTTTCAAGGAAGTTTTGAATTCTTTTTGCTATTTACATGCCTGAACTTTGTTACCAGTATTTGTTTAGTTTATGAAGACCTGAGGCCCATTAATGCTCCTTCCTATCAGATTTTGTCAGGAAGTAGACTCGATTCACCATTTTAAGCGCACTCTTGTTGATGATATCCTGTTGGGGCTTTTGTGGCATGAATATCAGTTGGTTGCCAGTTCAAAGTATCAGGATATAGCTATTTCGTCAAATACTCCTGGACAATCAAGAAATAGCATCCAAGGGGAATCAAGAGAATCAGTCAGTAGGAAGTTTCCAAGAGGCTATGAGGAAATCCTGGGGAAGTGCATAATAAAGATCCTTTCTGGGATGCATAACATAGAACCTGAAACTCTGTTGGTTTTCTCTTCGAAATTTCAAGCTGACTGTCTAGATATATTTCACCCAAAAGATAATTCTTCTCAAGAGCTGGATTGGGTGGTTAAGTTTTTAGTCTTACTGGACCAACATGCTGTTCAGAAAGGAGAAGAGTGGCCCCTAGATTTGGTGGGATCCATGCTGAAGAAGTGCTTCCCACTAATTAAGGAATCTGTAAGTTATAAAAGGCCAATTTATTTGCTTGTGCTGTATTTCATGTTTTGGATGGTCTGAATGCTTATAATTATGCAAGTCCACTCCCATTTAATTATGCCTGTTCTACTTAACTTGTAATGGTAAGGAGGTTTTATTTAGGTTATTACTTTTTGGAAGCCTACATTTACAGTTAAAAAATGTGGGAAACTCAGAAGATTATATTAAAAAATGATTAGGGCTTCTTTTTCTTGAGAGGCTATATTGAGAAGTGTAACTATCTATGTGATGCTCCCGAAATGAATTTGCATCTGAAAAGATGAGACTTGAGTGGTTATGTTGCATACTTGGAGTTACTTTAATCATTTTGATTCACAAACGAAGACTAGGCGTTGGTTTGTTAAATTATTCTGGTCGATCATAAAAGCATCTTAAGTAGATGGAGAAAGCGTTCATTTCATGACTTATTTTACCCTTGTTGTTAGGATGTCTTTTCGTTCTTAACAAACAGGCCAGTGTTTTCTCATTCATTATTTATTTTTTTGTTGCAGGATTCATCAGATGCTGTACAGCTGCTAGTGGTTGCTGTTTCCGTTTTTGGACCACACAGGATGGTTCAAGAAATCATGTCCGATTTAGGACCCGGAAAATTTGTCCATGCATTCAACACAACAGTGGTCCCTTGGTGCATAAAGGAATTTAGTGCCTCTACTCCTGCTCGACTAGATCTCTTGCTAAGTTTACTTGATGAAGAATTCTTCCCAGAACAGTGGGATGCAGTAATTAAATCTTTAGTTACTTCAGTAACAGCATGCAGCAACCCTGGGACTGTGGACGGAGATCATTTATCAGTGTTGGCTATCTTGATGGAGAAGGCCAGGGAGAGAGCTAGGGATCCTCCCCAGCCTATTCCTGGTGAAGGTAGTTGGCATCACGAACTCTTAGATTCAGTTGCTGTCCTTCTTAGTCGGGCCACTCCATTTGGAAATTCTAGTGCGCGATTTTTGAGGTATGTGGATCAAATGCCTGTGCGATATATCCATGTCATGTTATCTATAACATACTAGTTTATGTTTTCAAAAAACATTTTTATTCATGCTTCTGTTTCGAATTCCATATGTATCCATCTTCAGTTTCTTAATTGTATTATGGTCGTGTTTTGGAATATGTCCTTTTCACATTTAAGACTTCAGTTGACAATAACCTGTGCTGTGATGCTTTTAGGTCATAACTGGATTGTCCAATCCATGATCATTAATTAAGTTTAGAGCACTTGTTTTTAGTAATTTTTCTTTTTTCACCGGTTAGAAACTTTAATAGTGATTTGTCATTAATCATTGAATAATGACTATTATGGGAACTCAAAACTTGCTTTGTGTTTCTTCATGCATTGTACTTTACTGTTGTCTGTCTTCTTGATCCAACAACCTACACAAATGGTTTTTTTGGACCGTTCCATGTGCCTTGTTGAACTATCTGAATATTGGAGGGCATACAATTGTTCTGGAATCCAGGGTCTGGGTCTAAATTCTCTGGTTTCTAGTATTGTTCCACTCAGCACTAGTTCATTTACCATGGTCGAGGTTGAAGTGTCTGACTTTATTTGACTCTTATCTTGTTTTGCAGTGCTGTTCTTGGTGGAAGCCTAGAAGACAATAGATCCTTCATATCATCAGGCACATCAATTCTCGTCCTAGAGGAAGTGTTGAAGAAGCTGCTATTGTTCATGATGGACTCCACTTTTATCTGGGTCAGAGAAGTCTGCTCTTTGTTGTTTAAAGGAAGAAGTTATTCTGACGAGAAGGTTATATCTTCGAACTATCTGCCAGAGATGGCTCGGTTTGCTTTGGATATTCTCAATGGTAGCATTTTTTGTTTGAAGACGGATGAGGGTGGGAATGAATTGATTGAGGGCATAGTAGCAGCAATATATATTACTGATTGGGAATTTAACATGATGACTACTTTGAGGGATGAACTTAACGACGAACAATTAAGGAAAATTAATTCCAGGTTGGCCTTTGGTGAAGTTGCCCATGCTTTCCGTTGTAAAGTGTGCGACCAGCTCTTGAAAGGTTATAATGTAAATACGAGGAGGAACTTGGGAACAAAGCTGATTCAGTCGACAAAATGTGCTATTTTTGGAGATAACATATTTGACTCAGATAATTCCATATCTTCTTGCTCCCAGTGGATACTTGATATTTTACGATATTTCTGCGTAGACCAACTTGAGGAGCAGCAGTTATTGGATCTATTCTTTAGCAAGAATGACTTGTGGCCTACATGGATTATACCAGATAGTGAGTTGGGAGCCAAGTTGAGAAGTGAAAATGTTCCTACCCATGTGAGTTCTTGTTCCCAAGATATTTTGCAGGAATTTCTCTCCTTACCTATACCATTTTATTTTTAATCCAGAAACTAGCTGTATTTCTCTTTAGCTATGCTTGTTTATTTATCCGTCTATTTCAGAAATTCTGTTATAGTACCCTTATCAATGTCTTCCTAAAAAGTACTTGCTCCGTCCCATATCATGGTTTGCCGTTTCCTTTATGGATGTCCTGATCAAAGGTTTACACTTCCATTTTTGGTTGAATTATAATATTAAATTTATATCTCCAACCCCACTACCATTACTTTTACAACCCCAGTACCCTTATTTTTCCAACTCACTACCAGTATTTAACTCAAGTAACATTTCTCTATTTTAATCCTTAAAAAGCAACTGCAAACCTTGATCCGGATGGAAGAAGTAGTATATGTTCTTGCACTCAATGGGTATGACAATTCTAGGTTAGTGATCTTTAGTAACTTTTCTCCAAATTGTCCCACTGATGTTACTCTGTGGGGGCATTGACACTAAGTTCTTACTTTATTTTTGGTTGCAATAGTTTTAAGCCTGTCTCCTGTGAAAATCATGGTTTTGTCTGAAAGGTCTGCTGCCAAGCTGTTATATAAAACCTCTTCCCTGAGCTATGTGGTTCTTATTTCTCATGTGCCTTTGACATTACCCTGTCCAAGATTCTTCCCAGGCTATTGATATATTATGTGAGCTACTATATTAAATTTTACTAATTCAATTTGCAGGCATCTAAGAATACAAGGTTTGTGGCGTTAATTAACAAACTAATATCTGAAGTCGGATTTGATCGAGTGGTTGCCGGTGTTGCCGATAAATCGTCATCTTCAACTGAAGATCCTATTGTAAAGTCAGGTAACAATCAATCTCAGTTTGCTCGTCCTTGGCTTGCTGCTGAGATTTTATGCACATGGAAATGGATTGGTGGAAGTGCTTCACAATCTCTCTTGCCATCGTTCAGTAGTTATATGAATGGTGGAAAATCTTGGTTTTCTGATTCAATTGTCAACATACTTCTTGATGGGGCTCTTGTCCATGGAGTTGGTAGTGGATTAAATCTCTTGTGGCCTGCTTCGTTCAATGAGATAGATGCTGTTGAAGAACCCTTTTTGAGAGCTCTTCTATCTTTACTCTCTACTTTCTTCCAAGATAATGTTTGGGGAAAGAAGGAAGCTGGGTCACTATTTACACAACTTTTAGATAAGCTCTACATCGGCGATGTGGTAAATTTGAATTGCTCAAGGATTCTTCCATCTGTTGTTAATATACTCGTGGGACCCTTGGCTACTCAAGTTGAGGGCAATGCTAATGATCAGTCTGATCTATCCGAGCAAATTGACTTTCACCATACAACTGTAGACTGGCTCAGGAAAATTGTAACTTTTCCTCCACTTAACGCATGGCATACTGGAGAAGGTAATTAATATATAATCTCAAGTAATTTTCCTTGTAAGTTTTGAATGTTAGCATCAACTGAGATATACTTGTTAATTGATAATCTATATTGCTGTAGTCAAGATATAGGGAAATGGAATTCATCATTAGACCCTTTATATTGAGGCTTGAGTTGCATCTCATTTCTATTTGACACTGACTTCTTGCAGACATGGAGGACTGGTTCAAGTTGATTATTTCTTGTTTCCCCATTAAAGTAAAGGGAAAAATGGTCGGGCCAGAACCAGAAAGATGTATCCTCCCAATGGAGAGATCTCTGCTATATGCATTGTTTCAAAAGCAGAAGCTGAGTTCATCTTCTGTTGTAAATAAGTTACCGTTGGTGCAGACCCTGTTATCAAAGTTGATGGTAATTTCAGTTGCTTACTGCTGGGAAGATTTTGACGAGGATGACTGGAAATTTCTTATGCTCCGTTTGAGATTTTGGATTGAGTCAGCTGTAGTAATGATGGAAGAGATTGCCGAAAACGTAAATGACGTGGCCACCAACCGCTCTTCGGATATTGATGGTACATTAACTGAGCTCCACAATGCTGTTGTAGTCAAAAACCAATTAACGATAGAACTTGCAACAACAGCACTTCTTGGTTTCTCTCTATTTTGTAAGTTTGTTGGACTTCAAAAGAAGGAACCCTCAGATGATTCAATCTGTTTGGTGAGTAGACTGGAGTTCATAACAGATCGAATTTTAGAAGGTATACTTCGTTTGTTTTTCTGTACCGCTACTGCTGAGGCCATAGCAAACTCTTGTAGCCATGAAGCTTCATCTATCGTTGCATCATCTCGGTTTGAACATTGTCAGTTCTGGGAATTGGTTGCTGCATGCGTTGGTCACTCTAGTTCACACGCAAGAGACAAAGCTGTGAAATCAATAGATATTTGGGGGTTAAGTAAAGGGGCTATCAGCTCTCTTTATGCTTTGCTCTTTTCGTGTAAACCACTGCGTCCTCTGCAATATGCAGCTTTTGTTCTTCTCTCAACTGAACCAATAGTAGAGTTGGCTTTCACATTTGATACAGAGAGTCTTGGTGATAATACTTCCAGTAATGAGGATGAATCTTCTGATGTAATTGTTCGTGTGAGAGAAGAAGTCTCCTGCAAACTAGAGAGATCTCCTCACGAGGTCTTTAAAATGGATTTGCTGTCACATGAACGGGTAAGTTTAGAAGCTTCTGACCATTCTTTAGTTAATTTTTGTGCTTCCATTTCCTTCTTTTTCACTGACAAGTATTTTTGCTATTCTCTGACTCTGAGGACCAACATATTTTATTAAATTGGGGCATTTGAAGTTTCCTGTCAGATTGCAGAGAATATTACTCTTTGAGGATGTTGATTGACCTGATGTTATTTTCTAAATGTACAGGTGAATGTTTTAGTTGCTTGGAGTTTGCTGCTCACACGTTTACTATCCTTGCCACCGTCGTCACCACCGAGGGAAAGAATTATTCAGTATGTGCAAGATTCAACACACTCAGCAGTACTTGATTGCCTTTTCGAATACATTCCGTTGGAAGAATGCATAAGCACGAGCTCTAGAAAGAAAGATGTGGAACTTCCATCTGCAGTGTCAACAGCAGGAAATGCAGCAACGCGTGCTATCACAACAGGTTCATTGTTGTTTAGCATAGAGTCGCTTTGGCCTATTGGATCTGGAAACGTGGCTTCACTTACTGGTGCAATATTTGGTTTGATGCTTCATAACCTTCCCGCCTATGTACGAGGGTGGTTCAATGATTTACGGGATCGTTCTGTAGAATCTGCTATTGAATCATTTACAAAGTCGTGGTGTAGCCCAACCTTGATCTCAAATGAGTTATCTCAGGTATGTCATGGTTCCCAGTTTTCATTTCTTATTCAGCTTCTGTTATACCTCTTCTCCAAGCTTCGTTAATACTTTATACTTTCACATGCTTTGTGGTGGCTAACAACCTTATACATATGCGTAGTTATGTTTCTTTCACCTCTATTTCCTAAGGTTTATTGAGATTCTCTCTCCATCACATTTGAAAGTTTACTTAACTGTTCGAGAGCACAACTCACAGCAATTCCAAACAGTCCACCAGATCAGTAGATTCATAGTGGATTGAGGGTTGAGTGCTAAAACAGTTGAGGGGATATGAGTGAGGAGTCGGGCGGAAGCTCAGTCTAAGAATGGACGACAACTATTTCATTGTCTCTTTCTTGCTATCTCTCTCTGGAGTCTGGATTTCTATTTTTTGGTTGACAGGGAAAAAAGGAAGATAAAAGCCTGTGAATTTTGTGTGAACATTCCTTTTGTGAAAAGAAAGAATAGACTATTGGTAAATCTAAATTGGTCGGTGTAAAAGCTCGCTATCTTTTTTTATGGGAAGTAGTTTCTTGGGTCACTTAAAAAAAGAATGTGAATTTTCAAATGGAACGGGAGTGCTCTCTTTCTTGTACGGTTCTACCTATACCTGTGGTTGAGTTATTCGATGTTTGGTTAAAATGATTTATTGGGCCGTAATGGTTTCTTCGTGATTGTTGCTGTTCGATGTTTGGTTAAAATGATTTCTTGGGCTGTAATGGTTTCTTCACGATTGTTTCTTGGTTTATTGTGGAATATGACTAACACATTGTGTTCATATATGCAGATCAAGGAAGCTAGTTTTACTGACGAAAGTTTCTCTATTCGTGTGAGTAAATCGGCTTATGAGGTTGTGGCTACCTATACCAAGGATGAGACTGGAATGGATTTAGTAATTCGCCTTCCCCCAGCTTATCCTTTGAGACCAGTGGAAGTAGCTTGTACTAGGAGCCTTGGTATTACTGAGCTGAAGCGACGAAAATGGTTAATGTCATTATCCGCCTTTGTTTCTAATCAGGTAATTCCTACTCCTACCTGCTTTGGTTGCTTTTGTTGTTTGCATGAGATATCTTACCTAGTTTTCTGTGCTTTTCTTGTACTGGATTGCAAAATATATATGTTCCCGTTCTCATCTCAGTTTTTCTCCACTGGAGGATTTGTAATGCTCATGGATCCATGTTCGATTTCATATGTTTTGATTGGTTTCTAAATGTTACAATAAGTGATATGTTCGATCTGTTTGTGTGGTTCACTATAGATTGACCAAAATGTGAGTTCGAAAAATACTTCGACAAGGAAAATTATTTGAGCGTTTTGTTTTCCTTGGACCAAAAAATTGTTCATCCTACATTAATGGTGTGTTACACTTTGGACTTGCAGAATGGAGCATTAGCTGAGGCAATTAGAACATGGAAAAGCAACTTTGACAAGGTGTTCGAAGGAGTTGAGGAGTGTCCCATATGCTATAGTGTTCTACATACTTCCGATCACAGTGTGCCTCGTCTTGCTTGCAAGACCTGCAAACATAAATATCACAAAGCCTGCCTTTACAAGTGGTTCTCAACCTCTAACAAATCGACTTGCCCCTTGTGCCAATCTCCATTCGCGTTTTAACCAATTCAGAGAGTACTATAGTACTTCATGTTATCTGTTTCTGATGATTTTAAGCTCACACCTTCCTGTACTTTGATTGGGAAGTTGTAATGGTGAAATGTACTGGAATAGCTTAATTCAACATATACGGAGGAGCAAAGACCACCTAAGCGGAGAGGCGGTTGTCCGCAGCAGCATGTAACAGACTCGTGGCGATTTGTTCAAGAGAGGAGAGGACCCTTATCTGGAAATGAAACTGCTGCATGATTTCACAGGCAGGAAGAATAGAGCGAGCCTGGTCGCGGTATTGCTATCAAGAGGCAGATTTTTGTTTTTCATAGAAATATGATATGGTGTACAGATGATCATAAACTAGTACAGTTTTAATGGAAGTAGAAATTTTGTAGTATGATCTATACTTGTAAGAAGTTTCTTTTGGGATGTTTCAGTTATAAGTTGGTCATTTTTGTCAAAGCAGAAATTAGGTCGAGCTATCTACGTACTCCACATCTCAGTCTTGAGATGCGTACAAGCCACCAGAACAACAGCACAAGTCTATTTTGGAAATTGACAACTCCTGCCCCCCCTAAAGTATAAAATGTGAATATCGAACCAAACTACAGAGACTATTATTTTCCTGAAATAAGCGAATGGAGTTGATTCATGTTCATGTAAGCGCAAATGTGCAACGACTCAGATAATCGCAAGTGTGCAATGACTCGAAGTCTATGTGTTTATTTCTTAAAATAAAACAACCTCGTATTCATATAAATGATCATTTAACTCATTTTATGTTCTGCCCGTATAAATGCATACACTAGTTTTCCAAATTGAAATTCTCTTCCGATTCACCACGTTGTAAAGTGGTAGAGTGATCACTATGATAAATTACACCGTATTTCCGAATACGAGATGAGATGACTTAGTGACATATTTTCTCGAGATTACGAGAAGTTCGGGTTTCGAAAACGAGAAAGTTAGAAAGTTGAAGAAGTTAAAAGAAGAAAGCAACAAGCCCCAAACTGTGAATAACGAGAGAAGGATAAAAAGAAATAAGTATAGAGAAGAGAGCAACCCTATCAGATTGGATCGGGTCATCATTTTGTGTTTGGAGCTTCGGCAGATTCACACGCAATCATTCTTCTATAATTCACTTTATCTCTTCCTCTGATCATCATCATCCTCGACAGAGGGCGAAAACTTCTCTCGATTTGCTGTTTTCTTGCTTAGGGGTTCACCTGTTCAAGCTCTTATTCTAGGTAAATCTGTCAATTTCGTAGCTTCTTTCTTGATTCTGTTGTGCAATCGCGATTTATGTTTCTGTCTGCTTTCGCGAATTTCAGTATCTTTGTATTGTGCATGCCTGTAGAATTACCTTTTTTCGGTTCGGGTTTGATGATTTTATGCAACGAATTAGTCTGTGAGGTTGCTAATATTTTGTGAATCGTCAATTTGATTTATTTCGGATGAATTGTGATTGTTCTGTGAAAAAGGTTGGATTTTTTTTTAGCATTTGGGATAATTAATCATCATATAAGCGGAATTAGCATATAGGATAATACTGGATAAACAATTTAATGGAATAAGCTACAAAAAGTCACATGATCAATGAGTGATTCTGACGAAAATGTTTTGAACCTAACTTATAAGCCAAAAGAGTATAAAAATGTGTGACAAATGATAAAAAGATGTGGGAGTCAGTTGTGAAGAGGCCGATTGCGGTTGACTTGGCTGGATTTCCAAGGAGGCCAAAAAGAGCAAGGTTTTGTAGGTTGCACATTTCAGTTTTTCAGGATACTGCTATGTCATTTGCAGGCCTTAGGTTATTTGCTTCCATATCAGTGTTTGAAAACTTTTTGTTGTATTGTAGATGGCCCATCCTGAAGAAGGGGAGACTAATGCCCCGAAAGAAAATGATTGGGAAGAAGTATCACTCACGGCATCAGCGTATGCGGCTGCTCCTGGGCCCAAAAATATTGATTCCAGCCAAGATAGCCAGGTTAAGTTAGAAGGAGATCATAAAGCTGAAACTTCTAATGCTTTGTTTATGTCTGGTCATTTCGATGTTTTTCCTCCGAGCGAGCATGAAAATTTGCCTGTCGGGCCTGAATACAGTGAGGTACAAATTGAAAAAGGAGTTGATGATGATGATGTGTCTCAGTTGGTTCAGGAAGAAATTCGTAAATTGGACGAGGAAAATGCAAGTATTGAAGGACTTATGTCTGACGAGTTTGGGAAAGATGTTGGATTTGACAAAGAGCCGAGTATTTACAGCGCCACCGAATTTAGTTCATTCCATAGTGAAATGACAGTGGGCAAAGCTGGTACTGTCGTTGAGGAAGGTGAGGGAACTGATGATTCAGTTGAACTTCCTGACCGGTCCTTCCACTCAGACTCGCCCAATTATCGAAAGTCTGTAGATGAAGACTCGTACGATGCTGATCTTCCTTGTAAGGCTTGGTGGAAAAGGCAGGCCATTTCTTTATATGACCATGCAAAAGAAACAAATACATTCTGGTCTATATTCATTGCTGCTGCTGTTATGGGCCTCGTAGTTATTGGTCATCAGTGGCAAAACTTGCATCTCAAGGGTGCATTTGGCATGCATGATGAGGTATTGACTCATTTATGAAAAAGTAAAGGAAATACTGTTTTAGTGTGATTTGCAGCAGAATTGGCTTTGTGGTTATTTGAACTTCTCTTATTGTCTGTGCATTTCATTCCCTAGTAGATAAACTGCTTGAAGCTGATTCCTATTAAGCAAATATCCAGCAGCTTTACACACACGTTCGCTTTTAACAAGTCATTTAAATATTTGAATTGCCTGTTTATTCTACTTCACAAAAAATTATCTATTTGGTTTTTTGAACTTCTTTGCCTGTGCATTTCATTCCCCTGTAGATAAGCTGCCTGAATATGATTCCTAGAAAGCAAATACCAAGCAACTTTACAACATGCTTTGAACAAGTCATGAAATTATTTGAATTCCTTGTGTATTCTACTTTACAAATATCCATTTGGCTATTCAAATGTCGAACTTCTCTTCTTTGCCTGTGCATTTCATTTACCTATAGATGAGCTACTTGAAGATGATTCCTAGAAGCAAATATCAAGCAACTTTACACGCAAGTTTGCTTTTAAGAAGTCATTTATATCCTCCAAATTCTAAATCCTCCTTTAAATACTATTCTACTTACAAATGAGCTGCTATGTGCTGATTTATTAAAGCACATCTTGAGCAAGGCTAATTATATAATATATTCTTTCTAGTTTGTACTGGTTTTTTCTTTTAAAGCAAATTATATACTACTTCCATTCCAAAAATAAATTGTAAAGTTTCTCAAAATATAAGAAGTTTTAGCTCCACCTTTCCATTCATACCCTAGTTGACTCCTTTAAATTGATAATTTATTTACCTTTTGACTAACTTAATATAATTAGTATGGGTATACATTATATAAGTTTGACGTTAATGTGGGAAAACACTACAAACAATTTTTTTTGGGGATGGAAGCACTCACTATATTTCATTGAGTTGTTTCAATGAGCAGCTTTCCTCTTATTTGGCTGTTTAGTTTATTGCTTGGTGGGGCTTCTTAATCCCATTTGTTCATTTGATTAACTGTATTGAGGACAACGTGCAGAGGATGGGAAGGATGCTTGGTCCCATATCTCGATTTAAAGATGCAGTGATTGGTGGCCACCGACGGGGTTCCCTTGTCCGTGGTGCAGACCATTAGGATGATGACGAAAATGTTTCTTGGATGATGACGAAAAGCACCTGTGCATAGATTACGAATATGATATGCTGTGTGTTTTCAAATTTGGGTATACTCTCTCCTCTGGACGAAGATTGTTAATATTTTTACAGTTCTGATGTTGTTTATTTGACGGTGGTTTATGCAAATGGCGGTAATGTGTAACTTAAAAATTGGGTGATGAAGAAATAGCATTGTTCTGTTCTGTGATATGCAAAATGGGTCATTTGTAACGCACTGACCCTATTCAACTCTGTTTCATTATTCATATGGTAGCAATGATGTACTGTTGTTATAAATGATTGCTTCTGTTCAGCCTGGTGCATCTAGGATTATTTTGCAATACAAATTTGTTATAAGGATAATTTAGGTCAATTCAGGTTTTCGTTGTTAAAATTTATACTATTTGAAATAAGTCAAGTTCAGATATTTTTAGATTAACTTAACTGAGTCTGAATAACCTTGGTTCCAGTCTTTACATACATCATTTTTGTTCTGAAAAAAATCATACACAATAGATTATTGGAGTTATTTCATAGATTTAAGTGAAAATTTAGTATAATGAGAAAATTAGAAAAGGAATGTTATTTCATTACAACAAAAAAAAAAAAAATTGTAATGCGAAGTCTTGATAAATATGCCATTTCGTAAGTTTCAAAGAGCATGCGAACAATGTGCACCACCACATCATTCCTTCGGAGAGGCGTTCACAAAAGAATTGTCAAAGCCACAAATAACATAATCGAACAATGATTCAATATCATTTTTTTCGTAGAAAAGGGTTACTTACAGAAGCATACATCAAAACATGTCATGCTTCATCACATCCGTTTAGTGAAACCTCTTACAACATATCCTCCTACTAAACCTACATAAATGATTATCACTGTACAAGCATTCGGGAGTCTTCGATTATGTTCGACAACATCCGACAACTTTCTCCCCCTCTTTAACAACAAATCCCTCTGGTCATCTATAGCAGATGACATCGCCGATAAATCACCGCCTATATATTTCTTCCATTTGAGCTTCGTAATAGAGTGACTTATTCTGCATAGACCACCCTCATTGTCAAGTTACATAGTAGTGCAGTGAGCCTCGCATCCAATGGCACATACATCCAGTGAAAGTACGAACAACCACGCTTCTTTGTAAGTTTTACAGTTCAAGAAGTTGGGTAATTCATACATGACAAAAAAAACAGAGTAATTCATACATGACAAAAAACAGAGCATTCTATGGTCAAGTTTTGTAATTTCGGTCAATTGTTAATATGGAATTTTTTTTTGGGTGAAATGAATAATTACAACGAAGTCGTGCTAAATTCATACGTTAGTTTTTATTTCATTAACTAGAAGTCTGCTAATCTTAATTAAGTGAGAGCCTGAGACGATTAGGTGCTAAAACAGGAAAATATGTTGAAAATGTTAACTTGCTTAATACTTGTTTTAAGCTATGAGCATCTATTTTTTATTGCGTAACAATGTTATCATCTTTGATGACATTAGGCCCATTTTTGCACAATTTTCCTTCAATTTCTTAGTTGAAATGTTTGATTAAGTTTATTATTAAATTTGTTACTAGTTCGTAAATATATGAAGAGAAGAAGGAATAAAGGTTCACTAACCAATTGAAAATTTTGAGTACATAAGTGTGAAGTTTTTAACAAGACGGGTTGAGGATGCAATTTGTAAAATTCAACTTTGAACATTACTCCTGAAATTCCCTCTTCTCAAACACAAAATAAAATTGCAGAAACCCTAAACCTCCACCATTTCCATTTCCAGTCAGCCGTCATTTCTTCAGATCTCCGGCCTGTAATTTGTTCGACATTTACTTTGTTCATTTCGCACATTCTAATTTTTCTGCTACCATCACAATGTTCCTCTTCCATACACGCGGAAATCTCCTTCACTTCACCCAAAATTCACCCTTTCTCCACAAATCCAGTGTTTTTATCTCCCTTTCTTATTTATCTACCTCTAAACGAAAACGCAAGTCCGCTTTAGCACCAAATTCATCAGCTGTTATTTCAGAGTTGTTGATTCAAAAGCATCAATTCTCAGCTCAAGCAGCCTCACTCGTTGCTTCTCGTTTATACCCTTTAATTTTAAACTACCCTCAAAACTCAGATTCAGTAATTTCGTTTTTCAAACACTATGGTTTTTCCCAAACCCAACTGGAGAGAGTCGTCGGAATGTGTCCCAGATTGCTCATCTTGAGCCTCGACCAGATTACAAAACCCAAATTCAAATGTTTCCAAGACTTTGGGTTTTCCGATTCTGAAATCGTCCTGATGGTTTCCAAGGATCCTTGGATTCTTGCAAGAAGCTTGTCGAACACGATCGGGCCTGGTTTACCTATATTGGAAACGATGTTGGGGTCGCACGCTCAAGTGGTGAAGATTTTGATGTCTAGGGGTTGGTTCCTTCACAGGGATTTGGAGAAGACGTTGGTGCCCAATATTGACTACTTAACCAGCTGTGGCGTCCCAATGGATCAGATACGGAGGTACTGGTCTAGCTGTTCAAGATTCTTCTTGATACAACCGGAAAAGATGAAGCAGGCCGTCGAAAAAGCAGAGCGACTCGGGGCTGATAGAAGTTCCGGGAGGTTTCTTCATGCTATTAGGGTTGTTGGTTCAATGAGTGAGGAGGTTTGGGAGCGCAAGTTGCAGGGTCTCCGTGAATTGGGTTTATCCGAAGATGATATAAGGAACATATTTAGAAAGGCACCGCTTGTGTTTGCTGGGTCACTGGAGAAGGTAAATAAAATTTTAGAGGTCTTGCTTCCCACTGGCAAGTACACCTTGGAGGCCATAATCAGTAACCCGATATCTCTCACCAACAGTGTTGAGAAAAGATACAGGCCTAGACTTCGTGTTTTAGAGGTTCTGGATCGTAGGAAGCTAATTAAAGAATGGCCTGCTATTCGCACTCTTTGCTCGCTGACAGATGACAAATTCTTCAAGAGATTTGTTGCTCCTCACTTGAATGATGTTAGCGAAATCTTGCCAAATGTTAGTGAAATCTTGCCAGTATGTAGAAAAAGCTGATCAACTTGGAGCCGATACAAGTACTGGGTTGTTTCTTCGTTCTGTTAAGGCTGTTGGTTCAATGAGTGAGGAGGTTTGGGAGCGCAAGTTGCAGGGTCTCCGGGAATTGGGTTTATCTGAAGATGATATAAGGATGATGTTTAGAGGTTCTGGAACGTAGAAAAGTAATTGAAGAATGGCCTAGTCTTTCTACTCTTTACCATATGCCAGACAAGAAATTCTTCGAGAAATTCGGTGTTCCTCACATGAGAGAAAGTGTTGCGAGGAGGTTTTCAAAAGAAGGTTAAATTGGTGTGCTTGGTAGTTTCAGTCTGCAAAATTTGATGACGAACAGAGTAACTTGTGAAAATACTTTTTATAGAACTTTCATTTTCAGCAAAGCAAAAGCTATAACCTCTTCATGAAAAGCTCCTGTCTTGTACACTTTTAACAGCTTTAGTTTTGGATAGTAGAAGCTGCTTTTGGCAAATGGCAACACGAGATCACTTGTTCGAGTAAGCTGGAAATTGTTATGCAGATCATGTATGTTTTCTAGTCAAACTCGAATAAACTTGGATTTTCCAAAATGGCTTCTTTACTTATCTGATGTCAACAACTATTTTTAGCTTCTCTGATCAGACTTTGAAAAGCACGGTGTGTTAGGTCTAGGAAAGATTAGTCGAATAAATCAAGATAAGCAGTGTTTAACCATGAAAGGTTTCTTTCTATTCTGGAGCTCACCTGTGGAAAACTATAAGCTAGGTTCTTGTTGATCATTCAGTAATCTGTAAATGTTTGTGTTGTTATGATGACCTTTAAGCTATAATCTAGTTTCATTTATGTGGTTTATGATAATTACAAAAGGGGGCGCTCGTCTTTTGCTCCAATATCCGGCCCAAACATGGAATGCACTCCGCCGACAGAGTTGCACATTGTGGATTCCTCCGAAACTTTCAGTATTTGCATTCTTGCCCCCTACGGCTACTGTTCCACGACTGTTCATCTATCAGAATTCATCTGAAATTGGTACGGTTGACGCCAAGTTGTACCGTAATTGTTGCCAGCGTTGTACTTGATTTGGAGATTTGTGGACAAAAAAGCTACTGGGTCGGAATTCTACTCTGATAATTCAGCTCCGCCGTGTTTGGCTAATGGCGTCACAGCGGCTAATGGTTCCATATTCTACCGTGGTTCCCAATATCTACTGAGTTGGGTTTGGTGTTGCTGAGATAGATTGGTCACCACAAATCTGGTGTTCATAGTGATTCGTACCCGGAGTCGTTGAGTTTTAGGTGTTGCCCAGTAGCTGTGTTGCTTTTAACTCTGAATTCTTCACCTGGCCAGAGTGAGAACATTATGGTAGCATTTAACTCCTGAGCTTAATACGTATGCTTTGAATTTGTTTTTAATTCAACTGAATTCGGATGGTATATCATTAGTAAAGTCATAGCAGATTTTGCCACATTGATCAACTGTTACACAATT
>JAYMSL010000613.1:0-22479 GCA_036897195.1 Plantago coronopus
TGTACTATATATACAGTCATATACTCTTCCATGTTATTCATTACCAGAAGCATAATCTTGCTCGTTCTTTTATAGCCGTTTTAGCCTTTAGATATATTGGTATATAATTAGATTGGAGGAGGACGAATGGCGGACAATGAAGGAGGTGGTATCTCTTTCGAGGCGATCAAGAATGAGAGTGTCGACCTGTCGACTGTTCCGCTAGAGGAAGTGTTTGCTCAATTACACTGTGACAAGACTGGATTGACAACACCTGATGCCGACCACCGGCTTACAGTATTCGGCCATAACAAGCTTGAGGAGAAGAAGGAAAGTAAGTTCCTCAAGTTCTTGGGTTTTATGTGGAATCCGCAGTCATGGGTTATGGAAAGTGCAGCTATCATCGCCATTGTGTTCGCCAATGGACAGGGAAGGCCACCGGACTGGCAGGACTTTGTCGGTATTACTGCATTGTTGTTTATCAACTCGACAATCAGCTTTATAGAAGAGAACAATACCGGTAATGCTGCTGCAGCTCTAATGGCAGGCCTTGTACCCAAGACCAAGGTGCTAAGGGATGGGAGGTGGAGTGAACAAGAAGCTTCCATCCTAGTTCCGGGAGACATTATTAGTAGCAAATTGGGAGATATCGTTCCTGCAGATGCACGGCTCCTTGAAGGTGATCCTTTCAAAATCGATCAATCTGCTTTGACAGGTGAATCTTTGCCTGTGACCAAGCACCCTGGGGCTGAAGTGTATTCAGGTTCGACATGTAAACAAGGAGAAATTGAGGCAGTTGTCATTGCCACTGGAATCCGCTCTTTCTTTGGGAAAGCAGCACATCTTGTTGACAGCACCGAGAACGTCGGCCACTTCCAGCAAGTGTTAACCTCTATTGGGAACTTCTGCATATGTTCGATTGCTGTGGGGCTCATAATAGAAATTATAGTTATGTACCCCATTCAACACAGGACATACAGAGATGGAATTGATAATTTGCTGGTTCTTCTCATTGGAGGCATACCAATTGCCATGCCTACTGTGTTATCGGTTACAATAGCAATTGGATCACATAGGCTATCGGAGCAGGGTGCTATTACCAAGAGAATGACAGCCATTGAAGAACTGGCTGGGATGGATGTTCTGTGCAGTGACAAAACTGGAACTCTTACCTTGAACAAGCTCACAGTGGACAAAACTTTAATTGAGGTATTCACAGATGATATGGACAAGGATGATGTTATTCTTTATGGAGCTAGAGCTTCAAGGGTGGAGAATCAAGATGCCATTGATGCTTGCATAGTAGGAATGTTGGCTGATCCAAGCGAGGCAAGAGCAGGGATCACTGAAGTACACTTTCTTCCATTCAATCATGTGGACAAACGTACTGCTATTACTTACATAGATGAAAATGGAAATTGGCACCGCGTAAGCAAAGGAGCACCAGAACAGATTATTGAACTCTGTGGCCTAAAGCCTGAACTGAAGAATAAAGCTCATTCCATTATTGACAAATTTGCTGAGCGTGGTCTCCGTGCTCTTGGTGTTTCTAAACAGACGGTGCCAGAGAAGAACAAGGACATCGCAGGAAGTCCCTGGACATTTGTTGGTCTCTTGCCACTCTTTGACCCACCAAGGCATGACAGTGCAGAAACAATTACTCGTGCCTTAGAGCTTGGTGTCAATGTTAAGATGATCACCGGTGATCAGCTAGCCATAGCTAAGGAGACAGGCCGAAGGTTGGGAATGGGAGTAAACATGTATCCTTCTTCCTCACTTCTCGGACAACACATGGATGAATCTAATGCTGGCCTACCAATCGAAGAGCTCATTGAGAAAGCTGATGGCTTTGCAGGTGTCTTTCCTGAACATAAATACGAGATTGTGAAGAAACTGTAAGAAAGAAAGCACATATGTGGAATGACAGGAGATGGTGTAAATGACGCCCCTGCACTGAAAAAAGGCCGACATTGGCATTGCTGTAGCTGATGCCACTGATGCTGCCCGAAGTGCTTCAGATATAGTTTTGACAGAGCCCGGACTAAGTGTTATAGTTATGGCTGTTTTGACAAGCATAGTTATATTCCAGAGGATAAAAACTATACCATTTATGCAGTTTCCATCACCATCCGTATCGTGTTAGGTTTTATGCTCATTGCACTCATTTGGAAGTTTGACTTTTCACCTTTCATGGTTCTGATCATCGCGATCCTGAATGATGGTACCATTATGACAATCTCGAAAGATAAAGTGAAGTCTTCCCCAATGCCCGATTCATGGAAGCTGAACGAGATTTTCGCTACTGGAATTGTTCTTGGCACTTATCTTGCCATTATGACAGTAGTCTTCTTCTGGCTTGCCCATGACTCCGATTTCTTCTCGGAAAAATTCAGTGTGAGATCAATCAGGGATAATCCCCATGAGATGACTGCAGCAATCTACCTTTAAGTCAGCATTGTCAGCCAAGCCCTCATATTTGTCACTCGGCCAAGGAGTTGGTCTTATGTAGAACGACCTGGTTTACTACTCGTGTTCCCTTTTATAGCAGCACAGCTGATTGCAACTGCCCTAGCAGTATACGCAAATTTGGAATTTGCTAAGGTTAAAGGCATTGGCTGGGGCTGGGCTGGTGTTATATGGATTTATAGCATTATATTCTATATCCCTCTTGACCCAATCAAGTTCTTCATCAGATACATTCTGAGTGGCAAGGCGTGGAACAAAATGATCAACAGAAAGACGGCCTTCACATCGAGGAATGATTATGGTCGGGGAGAAAGGGAAGCGCAGTGGGCTCATGCTCAACACACACTGCATGGACTCCAAACAACAGATTTTTCAGAACTATTTCAAGATAAAAACAACTACAGGGAATTGTCTGAAATAGCTGAACAAGCTAAGAGACGTGTTGAAGTTGCAAGGCTAAGAGAGCTACACACTCTGAAGGGTCACGTTGAATCAGCAGTGAAGCTAAAAGGCCTTGACATCGATACGATCCAACAAAACTACACTGTTTAGGAATGCTCTGCAGCAAAAGGGAAATCCGCTGAGAGAAATCAAGAAAGTAGACGGCTACATAATGTCTTTTTTTTTTGAGAATGCTACATAATGTCTTTTATTAAGCGCAGATGTGCTAGAGTTGGTTTTTTTTCATTTTTTAACACCATTTATACTTCAGTTGTACTGCTCAATTGAAATTTTCCTTCAGTGCAATGGATACTTTTGTTGATTTAAAAAAAAATGAAGTGTGACTTGAGAAGTTTGTATGTATCATCATCGTTCTTTTTGCTACTTGTAAATTGCTCTTTCAGTTTCGATTTCGTGCTAAACGTTCTTTAGGTATACAGGATGTTCTTCAACCCTTTAGAGTTGCTGTTCCTTGACTTGTAAATCTGATAGACAATTATAATTCAGTTTGTTTTTGAAATGGCTTGACTACCTTGTTGATTGCTACTTCATGCATTAAACATGTTGTTGAGCTTACAATGTTGACACTTTATCTGGATTCATCTCTATTCTGTTTTTGTTGTGACTTTTGATATATAGACTTATCTTGCTAGAGACATTCTCCTTTTGTCACTTTAATATCGCTGATCTTTCACATTACAACGTATCGCCGTTTCACTAGAACGAGCTGATACGAATCACACCAGATTTGAATCACATCATAGTCCGGTGATCATAGTCCCAACTGTTACATGTTTGAGGAGTTATCGAGGCTCTTGTTCTGCCTCCAACTCAATTCTGTCTGATACATAGCGTGTTCCTCATTACTCTTCCTCAGGTGCACATCCACCATTTGGATGAAATAAGCTACTGGGGACTGGGGAGGATGAATAAACTAGACGAGCACGCAGGTTTACAGCTAGTTAACTTGAGTTGAGCAGATTGTTCCCGAATAATTTGCCACTCTTGAGATCATAAAAGTCATCATCAAATGCAATTGCAAAGAGAGTTTTTGTGCAGGCAGTATAACTGATTACCAGTGCACACTAGTATGATTTCATCTTCTTCACCATTTTATCGCAGCTAGCTAGCCAGTTAATACAAAGATCAGAAATATACTGTAACCGGCGAGGCCATATGTATTCGGCCAGTGTGCCTTATTTAACATTGAACGTCATTACTTAACGACGTGAGCAGTGTTGGACCGTAGGATCATTGCCGGACTAGTGAACTGTGTTTCCATAGTCAGGTGATTTGTAGGTTCAAAAAGTATTACCAACTGATCACATATCTCAATTCTCAGCATTAGAAATATTTCCTGCTACTCCAGTTTATGGTTAGCTACAATTTGACTTGTTTCTGTAGAATATTAATGTAGTACTATATGATGTGCACAATTTTACCAATCTGTGTGCGATGTAGTCTCACATTAAATCCTGGACACACATCAATTTTACTTCGGGGTTCTCGTATTTTTTGCATTGATATATACAGGGGTGACTATGATTGTAATTAAACTGTTTATAGAATGTGAGAACTACCGAATAATCAGAATCTCACTGAGAGAATAATCCTATTGTAAATCACATGACATGAACTATTAGATGTCAGAAAAACAAGCTTTTGTAGGTTCTAACATCAGAGAATCTACTTAGATTAGCAATGCAAATCTCAAACTTTTGAAGAATGATGGTATATTGGTATGGTGTCTTTGGGGGTGCATGGGCTTAATGTGTTGTTCCTATGAATTTAGACTTCTTGGTCGAGCTCGACCTATACGCACTCCACATTCAACACCTGACAAAGTAGCAACATATTCTTGAAGTCTGTAGGTGTGTTGAGGGAGCACTTGTCTTGCTTGTCGAGTTGTTGATCTCAAAATTGAAATGCTTGGGAGCTGATCTACTCCATGGAACTCTGTCTGAAAAATAACAAGAATACATATGCAAGACTCAATTTCACTACATGCTATAGTATGAAAGAGGATTTTTTTTTTTTTAGCTAAACACTGGAGTTCATAATCTAAATCACAATGACTATGATTGATAGCAAGATAACACTGCAAGGAAACACACAATCTGTTTGTTCTTCCTCATGGTGAAGGTCCCAAGCTGTATACGCAGGCACTCACCAAATATGTCTAGATTGAACAGATACTCATAACAAATACTAATAGTAAAAACTTGTTGATAGGATGCAATATTTTGTTCATTATAAAGCACTCAAGTCTTGATCCTTCACAGCCTGATACATACAGTTATTATAATGCTAATGCAAAATCTACAGGTCAAACCTGAATACTTGACCTATAGTTAAACTGCAGGTACCTGTTTAGAAATCTCACATTTGCATATATCATTGAACTAAGACATCGGATGTGGACAACTAAGCAGAATATATACCTGTTTAGCCAAACAAAGTCTACTTCTACTCTCAAACAAGCAGATTCCATAACAGCTGAACTAATATTGAATGCTTGTTCTGGTGTCAATGTGCCAAAATCATGAAATTATCACATTGCCACCCGTGTAGGAGATGAAACCTATACCTGAGAACGATTTGACAAACATCTTGCAGCTGATTCATGATTCCAGCGCTCCGTCGATGTTGAAACTGATCGTGCTTGTTTTTTCTAGTTTGCAAAGTTATCTACCCAAACTGGCCTATTTTTAAATACAGTTCCATGCGAATCACTTTGGATCATAGCGTTTCATAGTAGACTACAACTGTTGCATCAAAATTGCATGACTTTCCATCCAGTCCAAGTCGTAAAACATATTCACGACTTCACGGCAGAAGCTACTAAACTTACTGAGGCCCTTAGCGTGCAATTTACAAACAGTGATTTGGAGCTCCGCCAAGTACGATCTTGTGGATGTTTTAACAAGTTTAACTTTCCAACAAGGATGTCTAATAACGGCGTGGGCGCGCGGTTGCAAAGTTTCGTGCAAGAGTCGGACTGGACGTTGTGTCACTTACGACTTACGAGTGCATCTGACTTATACAACTCATACATTTTGCTTAGTTGTGTGGATCCAGAAATTCTCAGTAGTATAAATGGAATTACACACATATATTCATGAACACAGTTCCTCAGAAATTATGAAGACAAAAAACAACTGCATTGTGTAAAGCGAACTATAATAAGAAACTAGTATAACAGCAACATAGGCAAAAATTAAGACAAATGAAGCTGGGGTTAATATTGTAGAAACCAACACTAGTTCCATGTAGCAATTTTCTAAATCTCATAAAAGGATTTACGCATCCTTAATCCATTCATGAGCACAGTTATTCAGATATCAGTATCAGCAATACAAAAAGAATCTAGTCATGTTTTAAGAACATCAACGCATTAAGTTATGCTGGTTGAACTCACTTGGTGAAAATTGTGCTCTTTGCGATTCAACAATGTTGGAGAACAGAGTTTCCGCTCCTAAAGTCTGTGATTAAAAGAGTCGAAGCTATTTCTCGTGCTTATGTATGGAACAGTACGGCAGAGAACAATAAAAGCCTTGCTCTCATTTCCTGGGAGAAAGTCTGTGTACCTAAGGCATAATGGAGGCTTAGGATTGATAAATGGCTCAGTTTGGAGACAAGCTACCATGGCGAAATTGTGTTCGGCGTTGTGCTATAAGCAAGATTCACCATGGCTTAAATCATAAATGGATTCGTGCTGAGGCACAGTATTATATCTAGATACACAAAAATGTGATCATTGTGCGAGCTCCTATTATGAATAGAGGCAGCAACAAACATACAAAGTTGGGCCTGTTTTGTTCCAACTTGGATTTGAATCTAGTTTGAGTTTTTATACGTCTAGTTGGTAGGTGAAGGATGTACTCAACCTATTACATGAAATAGATCAGTTCGTTCTCTTCAAAAAAGAGAAACCATCAACACATGACTTTGTAGCTCAACAAAACAAATTCTATTTCATTATAGACAGAAAGAAAATCTGACTCTTCATCAACTATACTCAAGTCTCGGCTGTCTGGTTCACAGAAGCTGTAGTTAGGTAATCTATGCCTGATCCAAAGTAAAGTTTCCAATTACTGGTCTTTCTTACGTTCCTGCTCGGACAGATACCTGCATCACAATGAGAAACAAGACTTCAGTAACCATATGCCAAAGGCCAAAATGCCCAGGAGTTGCATACGCAGGGCGGGATACAAAATAAAGGAGATTATTCCTACTTTCTCTAGTTTAATTCAGTAACTCACAACATCAATAAAAGTTAACACAACAACAGAGCAACACTAATCACGACAAACATGTACAGAAAAAGAAAATAAACATGGCACTACATAGAATAGGGATGATTCTACGGATTCCAGGCTGCCTTCAGTTGGTGTCATATTAACCAGCTCAAGCCAAGGGTACTAAAGAATGGATACTTAAGCAGTCAATTTGGTAGGAATTCCATCATTGCCATCATACTCACCAGAATAAAATTGCATTTAAGTCGATCAAATTAAAGTAGTGTGCACACTGTGATTAACGGATAAATTATATGCTTCAAGACCGGTAAAAATCTAAGTTCGAAGGTTAGAAAGGCACCCTAGCATACACCGACCAGCAAAGGTTTGTCTACAAATTTAGGAAAATCAAATACAATATTTCATGTACAGCACACTGAAGTCATTGTACTACTCACTTTCCAGTGTAAACTCCAGCACGATACCAAGCATTCAGAACTGTATTAAGATCAGTAGTAGAGTTGCTACTATCTGTAACAATATGGCCTCTTTCAACTCCAACTTCTTCGCCCTGTCCTGAATCTACCAAAAAAAGTGGGGTATCTTGATCAAACAATACACCTAAATACCCAAAAAGTAGCATGACCAGTTTCCAGCCTCAAATAGAAGATAGCAGATGAAGAAAATATATGCTTCACGTACTGATAGAACCAATCGTGTACTAATTCTTGCATGTCTGTACAAAACTACGTGCTGATCTTTTGATATGGATTCAGACAGTTCACATACAACAAGAAAATCACTACCTAGTGACGTTAATATGTTGTTAAGTCTTAATTTATATGCAAAGAAACTCATGTAAACAGTATCTTTCCTCCAATTTATTTCAGGATTATGTAATAGTGGGAAGATAGGGAGCCTATTGTCTACCCCTACATAGTTAACCAAAGTATATGTAATTGGAAATGCCACTAACGTGGCTATTTATATCAACAAGCCAGTCGAAATACCAGTTCTTTTATGCTACACTCAAAACTCAAAAGGCAGGTCAAACATCTAGTTAGCTCAAATTATTCCAAACTCGAACCCATTATCTACTTTTCTACAATCTCCCCAACTCTCTAAATTTTGCACAACAAGCACAGTTAGCCTATGGATCTTCTAACAACTGACCTTTCATTGTACGTTAATCCAAGCAATAGTCATTCATTCAAATTCACAACTCAAATACCACTAACAGTATTAAAAGAAGTAGGGAGATTAGCTAATTAAAACAATTGAGACCAACTTCATGATATCCAGAGTATAAAGTAATGATAAACTATAGAAAAAAATGTTTCTCATATTAAATCTTAATAAATTCCATTTCGACTTTAAATAAATCTACAGATGTTAGAAAACTGTTCTCACCTCCATCTGCAGATGTACCACCACTATAGATATTTTCTCTCTGAGCTGCAGCCATTTCAGTTTCCACAATATTAGGATCTTTTTCAGACACAGAAGCTCCAAAATTGCATAACCTTTGGTAGTATCAGTACAAGTCGTACCTGAAACAGGAATTTCATTGCAGGCTGGAAGATACCAAGCAGGCACTGTAGTGTATGGAATAGCCCAATTTTGAAAGCCAGAAGGAAGTGCACTACTGTCATTATATTTGCTCCAGGAATAGCCGTAGATTTGCTGAGCAATCGCATGCCTCTGATTCTCAATCTCATAAAATTTGCTCCAAAGGAGACCATACTGTTCGTCCTGTTCTGGACTCCATCCAAGCTCATTTTGACTTTGCAAGCCAGGTGGGATAGTCTCCTCCTCCTGTGATGGACCTGATTGGGAACTCACACTTGCGTTATTTGGGGGACTGTCATTCTGGGTATTGGATGAAACAAGGTGTTCTGCAACAGAACTGGACTCCGCATTAGGATTTTCCAGGACTTGTGAAGTGTTTCCATTACCTACATTTTTTTCGCTGGTCATGAGTGCAGGATCCTCGTCCTCGTTATCATCAACTTCAACATGCCTTCATCAATTAATAGCAATCAGTAATTATGGCTACAAATTATATCTCAGAAATAACCAACAGTGTTTGTCTTGGTAGAAAGCAACACAGTAAAGAATAAGGATAGTATCATAAAGGTTGCACACGGTAAAATGAAATGGTCATGACTCATGACCCTGGACGAATCAACTACCAAGTTCTACATATGTCCATGAACCTGGAGGACAGAACTTTCCTACCCAAGTTTTAGATATTAACTGAAATCCGGCCCACCGTAATGTTTCATTCGGTTTACCAAAATCTGCGAAAGTATAGTTCGGTCACCTCTCCGGGGCAAAATACTAGTAATAAACATGAAGGGGGCACTAACTCGAATTGCTTATAAAACATGTATTAGTACCTTCATAAGCCCTCTGATACATTTCATGTTCCAGTTCCTACTTGACTCCAATCTTTTACCCCAACACAACGGACCATGAATTTGAATTGAAAACAGATACTACTCCACTAGTAATCCGATCTGATCTTCCGCAAAGATACTACTCCACATAGTAATCTAATTCAATCCCCCGCATTACTGACCACGACTAATAAAGGCTTTCCAATTCTTAGTTCTCTCAGTATATCTAAACCAAAATCCTATCCAGCAACAAATCAAACCGCTTAAAACTACAACAGTATACCATAAACTAAACTAAATCCAATTCTATCTCTCGCATTACTATCCACCGCTAATAAAGGCATTCTAATTCATAGTTCTCTCAGTATCTAAACCAAAACCGTATCGAGCAACAAATCAAACCGCTTAAAACTCCAACAGTATGTTAAGGATAAGGATGTGATATAGATGAGGAGATTTGTTAATTAGTTAGTTAGCTCCTAATTCTTTGGTTTGTTACTAACAGTGTATATCTAGAGTATCTGATAGCCTTATCTCTTCATGTACAAATACTATATATACTCCAATGATACATCAGTTCTGGCATCTTGCTAGAACACATCGTTTACATTCTTTACACAGTAAACCATAAACTGAACTAAATTCAATCTCCCGCATTACTAACCACGGCTAATAAAGGATTTCCAGCTCTCAGTTCTATCAGTATCGAAACCAAAACCGTATCAAGCAACAAATCAAATCGCTTAAAACTACAACCGTACGCCATAAACTAAACTGGAAAGCATTTAGCACATAAGTTGAGTAAATTACTCGTTTCTTGCATTCTCAGGTACACCACTGGAGCTGCCGATTGTGACGTCAGGCGAATCGATGTCTCCATGCATCTCCTGTGACCAGGAAGAGGAGAGAATGTGATTCAACTGCCGATCATATACGTACAATTTGCAAATGCCTAAATATGTCGAACGGTGAGAGATATGAGTGTACATACAGGAGTGTTATCAGGTGAAGACTCGGAGGCTGTGAGTTGGGCAGAACCGTTCGAGACGATTCCATCTGTCGCCATTTCTGAAACTCAAAGCTCAAAATGTTTAGCAGTAAGTAACTGCTGCAGTGCTGCTATTGCAGTCGTTAAATAGTTGAAATGGAAAACTGTCAACAAAAAAAAAGTTGAAATGGAAACCTTTTGCACGGTGGGCCCAAAAATACCGAGTCTCATTCGGTCATGCCTGATGTTGAAAATTGGTCCACCAAATAGAATTATAGATGTTATTATTAATAAATTAATTTGGTTGAGATTAAAGTTTCGAATACAATGTGATCTTAATAAAAAATATGCACATCACCAATACATAAATATAGTCAATTTCAAACTATGATTAAGTGAACTAATGAAAATAATGCATAATTGCAGCTTATTTATGTATATACAAATGGTATGTATATGATCCGAAGTAATTTTAAATTCCCATGTACATAGATGTACGTAGCTTGTAAATCCGGAATTGAAATCCCTCGCTCAATTATTGGGAGCCTACGTGATTGACCGACCATCTGGCATGGGTTCAGAATATATGATGAGAGTCTATGTTAAAATTCAATTTTTAGGATTATGTGATGAGAGTCTGCTAAAATTCAATTTTATAAATTATATGATATGATGAAAGTCTATGTCAATTTTAGAGATTATATGATGAAAGTCTAAAGTCAACTTTCCGTTCCCTGCCCTCTTAGAGTTGCAGAGAAAGGATCTTGCTAGCAGCCTAGCAGAATGGAGGTCGTCCATTCTCTCACTCCCAAAGAGAATGGATTTGGGTAGGAATGGAATCACCTTTCATTTTGAGTCGATGATCAGCTGCTTTAATTATTATATCATGCACCGACGACTAATTCTCAATTAATGTTGAAAATGTTATCCAAAACAATTGAAATGAGATGATGAGACTGATACATGAAATTATATTAAAAAAGTGTACTTACGAAATGTTGATAGGTAAACCAAGTACGGGACTCGTTTCAACGAAGTTCTCCAGTACATTTAGAACCCATTTACAAGACCTTTAGACTTGATGGTGGCACTACTAGGATGGTTAATAACCGTATCGTCAATCATATGGGCAAACATGTGTTGGTAGTCATATTTCATAGTACTGGTTAACAGTTAACACAAACAATTTAAGATATTTCCCTGAAAGCATGGTCTTGGTCCATAAGGTGCACGGTGGTCACATTCAAATTATTTTGATAATTTAGTTTATGCAATATAAACAAAATCGATGTAAAAAGGATACACACTTATACTGTGAATTTCGACATACTAGAATTTAATTTACAGTATTTCCTCTGTCCCAGTCTCATCTTAACAGGGAATGGACACAGGTTTTAAGAAAATACAATATGGAATGGTGAAAAGTATGAACAAAACAATAACGTAATAAAGAGAGTGAATAAAGTATGAAATATATATAATATTATAAAATAAAAGTGGTTCAGTGTAGTTATCGGACCAAAAGTCAATTTTTTCCTTTCTTTAATTTATTTCCCGGTCCACTTAATTATCTTCCAGATAGATAACCGTTCATACGAGTATTACATACTATTTTACGTTAATCAGCTTACTTTCTCTTTTTTCCGATAAACTATCCTAGATATATGCACACGAATTTCATGTGCGCAATTTTGTAGTAATGTATAAAGTTGGAAACATAGTGTGTAAAACAAGAGTGATAGTTTCCATTTTTATGGATGGAAGAAGAGATAAAAACAAACTAAAATAGAAAATAAGAACATGAGATTAGACGGAGTATGACACCGAATTGAGAAAATCGAAAACTCATTCATAATAAAGTTTGACGGAAGTGACCAACGATTGTTGGCTTAAGTGGTAAGGAACTTGAGTTAAGATCTCGAGTTCGAGCCTTGTAGATGTAACAAACACCGCTGGAAGAGCCGCTATTTAATAAATGTATTAGTCGCATAACCGGACACAGTTAAAAAAAGCTCCGTTAGATGTGGTGGTACAATCGCGACTAGGCGTATTGTAGTCAACATGAGCAATGTGGGTGTACTTTAGCGGTACGGTGCAATTAAGCAAAATAGCAGGGGCGTGGGTGCAATTCACTCAAGGGATTAATTTACGCGCAAGTAACAAGTGGAGAAGGAACAAGTACGCCTCCGGGGACACAATAGTAAAATGCAATTAATGGAAAAAGGCAGGAAAATAGAGTCGGTCAATTTTTCATCCTTTTTCCCTTTATTCTTATTCTGATTTATATTATTAGGGTTTGAATAACACCGCAGCAGAGAGGAGAAACAAAATAAAAATCAAAATTACAGAAAAAATAAGGGAGATCAATTCGTCGACTCTTCTCTGTACCTAATCATGTATAAATCAGTATAAATCAGTTCAGGTATTTGTTTCTCTACCTCTGTATGTGCATATCACACCGATTCATCTCGTTTTGTGGTTTTTCCCTAATTTTGTTGATGCATCTTGTTGTATTGCAAAGTTTTGGTGCTTGACGTTGTGGATCTGGTTGTTTAAATGAATATTTGTGTGTTTGCTGGGCTGAATTATGTGTCAGTTGATTAATTTGTGGTTTCTGGAGCACGCAGAAAAGTCAATGTTTCAGTTTCGTGGTGAATTTTTGCTCGGTATGTGAAAAAGTATAGTTTGGTGTTTTGATTGGTAGTTTTGCGTGTCTTATATGTTTTTGAGTTTATTTCAGATGATTCGTTTATTTTTTCACAACATTTTGATGTCCGGATCGACTTAATATAGAGGTGAGGAGTCTGATTCTGGTTTGTTGTGGTTTCTATGCTCGATCAGTTTCTGACTTTCTTATGCGTAGGTACGTGGAGTACAATTGGGTGGGAGACGTGGTACTAGGATTGAATGGGTAGGAGGAACGTTTGGGTAGTGATCTGTCAACGTAGCAACCGGGCTTGTTCTGTTCCTAGGACTCAAGATTCTGGTTGTGGAATATCGTTAAAAAATACCGATCATCATGTGATGGCTCATATGGACTTTGCTATTACATGAACTAGTAGTCCTAGCTCCACGTGTTGGTGTAATGAATGTTGGGATAACATAGTTGATTCGTATCTTTGACAACTTGTGCATGAAATTACTATAATCAGCAAGTTTAGAATAACTATTTTGGATGGATGAAGATCAGATTATTGGAATTCCCGTTAAAGGAGATAAGATATAAGGTAGATATTTGTCGATGACCGTTACATTTGTTATTATTTGTTATAGCCTGGGAAGTGGTATGATATGATTTTTTTCCCTCCCTTGACCTTTCCCTGCATTTTCTGAATCTAACTAGGAAATAGTAGCCCCCAGCAGTTTGTTTTGCGAACCAAGGAAAATTCCCAGCATGATGCAGCTTTTGGTCCGTGTAAAATGCTTAATACCTAATCTGTACGACTGTGCAAGTTTATTGATCAGTTATTTGTGGCTTAATCATCATTTTGGCCTACTATAGCAAAGTTCCTGCTAGCAAAGCTTGATATCTTAACACCCCCATGTGTTTGGCATGTGTTCCTCTGCATTAATGTAACCCAAATTGTCAAGTGTTCGTTTGCATGTTACTTCCAAATTTGATGCTGTAAATGATATCTGTCTTCTTTTCGCAAAAAAGTGTCGGATCACGAGGGTGTGAAAACAATGTCCAAATTTTTTCATGGTGTTGTTTCTCACATCTGGGACACAGATTTTATCTGTCTGGCAACAAGCTGGTTTTTCTGAGTCACATCATGCTGCCCCAAGTGCAAACAAGGGGAATATCGGCCTGTGTTTTCTCTTGCTCTTGGCATCCCTTTCAAGCATGCAAGAACCACAACCTAGACTCAATTCTTCTTAAGATGGTTGATTTTCTGGCAACCAAATCTCTAGTAAGCTGGCGGTCGTTTGTTCATAATTATATGATAAGTTTCTTTGAATGACCATCTGGGTGCTTTTGCACCAGTTAATTTGTTGTCACAGAGAGTGTTGATGATTTCCCTAACTGACTCTGATCTTGAATGGGTAAACATGGAACTTACAAACTTCATTGTAATTATATTGGCAGCAAGACTAATACTGTGTTTATACCTAGATATGATATTTAGGTGTTTGCGTTTATTGTTGCGACCAAACAAATTCTGGTACTGTCGAGTGAATGGAGTTAAAAAATTGAGCTAGTGTCTTACTGTTATCATTTGCAGCAGCTCCTGTTAGTCAGGTTATGTCCCAGGACATTTCTCTTTCCCTCTCATGAAGTTGCTTGATGCTGCTGTCGTGAACAATGTCCTCGGACATATTTTATTTCGCATTTAATTTTCTGGACCCAAATAAGTGCATTTTTCAAGTTACCATTCACCAAGACTCTATGCTTGGACTATATGCGCAATCAGTGACGTCCTTTTATTTTATGATTGCGCATAGAGTCCAAGCATCGACTGTTTTGTTCGTCTTTAGTGTTACAGTTTGACTAGTATTTACTTTCCATGACATATGACATTTTAACTTTTGGATTATAAATACTGTTTCAAAACTTAACCTTGTGTCTCTATATCTTTTATACACAGTTTAACAAGTGTTCTTATTCCTTTCCAGGTTATTTGCAGTCTTACAAAAATGGCGTTGTGTCTTTGAAACCACACCAAAGACTCACTTGTACAAAATACTAGCTAGTAGTTTTTCAGTTTTGAATCGGTTAATAGGGATTGATCTAGTCGGTCATGGACATGAATATACAGTGCGCAAAGGTATTGGATAATGGTTTGCAGGATGATGTGAAGTTGAAAAGAAAGCGCTCGGCTCATTGCGAGATCAATTCTACAGGAATTCACCAGATCTCGTTGCCTCTGCGGGCCACTCCTGGTTCCATCCGCAATCCTGCCAAGCGCAGGAAGTTTGATGGCTGTAATAGGATGTACAGCTGTTCTGGTTTTTCATCTGGGAAACGTTTGCTGAAGTATTATTCTAACCTAAAAAAGAGTGGCCTCCCTCATCGTCTGATGTACTACCAGAACGATGAGTGGTGTGAATTTCCCCAAGACGTTATTACATGTCTTAAGAATGACTTTCTGGCCAAGAAGACTACCATAGAGGTGGATGTCGAAGGTAATAAGAATTTGCTCGACTTCTTACACATGACGAATCTGAACTTGAGTTCTGGGTTGTGCCAGCCTATTGCATGGATCGACGTTTCTGGTAAATGTTTCTTTCCCGAAATTGTGGGTGATTGTGATGAAGCACATGGGTGCAGCTGTGAACTTGATAAAGAAGAGGATCATGTGGCTGTTGAGCCTGTGGGATTTCAGGATATCAACTTGCACTTGGAGTTGGAGATAAGTGGTCTAGATGCCTATAAGTTCAAGGAATCTAGTGGTGAATCTAGTGCTGTTTTTGACCATGTACATACTCATGGAAATTCTTCTGGAGGAGATGCTGAAGATGAAGTCAGTGATATTTTTGCAAAGAGAAATGGTGGAGCACCCCAAACTGACCAAAAATCTGGGATGATTTTGAAGGTAGAGGGTATGATTGACTCTGATCAGGGGCTCATGAAATATGAAGCTGTGAAGGGGCTTCTTCTTAGAGGTATCAGAGCATATGGCCAATCAAAGATAGTTGACTTACGTACGTGCTCCGGTAATGCAATCGAAGCACGTTACGAACTATTTCGAAAGCAAGTTGAGATTACGGAAAGATTCCGTGGGGATGCGAATGTTCTCTACGCGTGGCTTCCTTGTTCGGAAGGAACAGTATCAAGCATACTGAATTATGGTGTCGGTTCTTATGGTTCATCAAAGATTGAGCCAGTGCATGGTCTTGGGGTTCATCTTTTCCCTGCTAATGGCACTGAGATCAGGTCTAATTTCTTTTTTTTTTAATTGTCCCTTTCAGTTAACTTTAAGCATCGAATTAAACCTTAAATTTGAGTGTCATTTTTGGGAAATTTTGTTGTTCGCTAAATTTCATCATATACGATGTTCTGTCAAATTACTGAATTAACTTGTCTGTGATTTCTTCTTTAGTATCTATATTACGTGGAGTTGAAGTGTTTGTTAGAGTCAATGTGGTTGTATGCAAGACAATTTCTGTTTTTATCAAGTTTGTACACATAATTGTGGTGTCTGGAATAGGCAGAACGCTTTTATCACTTTGTTTAGCTTGTAATAAAGTGTTTCGTGGTTGTTTTTGTTTTGTTTTCTTTTGTTTTCTATTTGCATGAAAATTTCGTTTTGCAGTGCACGTTACTTCGATGTTGACGAAAATGATACACAGTACATGGTCCTGTGCCGTGTAATTATGGGAAATATGGAGATTGTTCCTTGTGGATCAAATCAGTTCCATCCAAGCAGAGAGCACTTTGATAGTGGAGTTGACAGTCTCCATAATCCAAAGTATTATGTTGTATGGAATGCTAATGTAAACACACACATCTACCCTGAATGCGTAATCAGTTTTAAGTTGGCTGCTGACTCTAAAGGTAATTTTTTTTCTATTCTCTATCATAATTCCTGTTATATCGCTTAGGCTATGTTGGGTGTTTTTGTTTGATCTCTTTGGGAACAGTTAAATTCTAGATATATAGTGGCCTAGTGGGTTTTTTCTTTCCTTTTTTATGTCTGGCAGTGGACTATTTACACTCATTACTCTGTTGCTATTAAAAACTTCTATGTGATTTCTAAACTGACTTCATGGATAGCAAGCTTATGCTTTTACTTCAGAAAAGCTTTTTTGATATTTATGTGCTATTGTTGAGTTATTTCTGTTGTGTTCTTCAATCCAACTGTCAAGTTTCACTGTAACTTACGTTGATGATTCATAACTGATTTTATCATCGACATTTAACCCTTAGCACTCTGTTATTGTATCTCATTTTGTAGGACAACTACTTGAAAATGCAGTGAGGCTCAGTGCTTATCCTGTTGGAGCTCAAGGCCAGGTAAAGTCCCCTTGCACGCAGTTGGTTGGTGTCTATCTATCGACTAGTTCTCGTATCATTATGTGGAAACCTATGTGCGGACTTGAAGAATTTTGGACTTTGGTTGTTTTTGTTGCTTAAAAATAATGGATGATTTTGTTGCTGCATGCTTTGTGTGTAAATGAAAGACACGGGTGGTTTCTGCTGTGACTTCCTGCGGGGACTATTGATAGTAATTTCAGGAACCTGTAGTTTCAAGTTTTGAAAATAGTACACTGTACTTTGCAATCTACACCTTTTCTGTGGCATGAACACCCTTACTCTTATATTTCGTGGAGTATTCAAGTAGATCTTATAAAATATAGTTTTTTCCTAAATATTAGGGAAAGCAATGCCTAACACTTGGATTGTTTTTAACTTGTAAGTTTATACTCCTGTGCTCATAAAATGTGGTTTGCTATGGTTTAGGAAAAGTTAATTTTCCAAATTAGAGCTTCAATTAGTATTTATGTCTAGTATCTTCTTGAACCATGTATTACTTGAAGGCTTTTCTCCACCCTTCTTGGTCAGAGTCGTCATATCGAGGAACTGAATATTTTAATTCCATTTAAATCATATAAAAGTAGAGCGTATATGTAAAGCTGTCATCTGAAGATGGGGAATATACTGTGTTCACAGCAGCTTACCTTGAGTCGAAAGTCAAAACTTGGGAATTACCTTGAGTCGAAAGTCAAAACTTGGGAATTAAAATTAACAAGTGCTCAAAAGTCAAAACAAGTATTTATGTGGCTGTTTTGGTTAGCCTGTATCACCATTCTCCTTTTTTTGTCTAGTCTGGGTGGGTGATTCTTATTTTAATAATGGTGTTCCTCTTAAATAGTTAATGCTACTTGATACAAAATTGTAGATTTGCACCTATATTTAGTTTACTGTTTTGCAATTATTTCTCACTTGTTGAGTTGCGCAGGGAAATGGTACCCGTGCCTATGTTGAAACACCTGGAATGGAAACCATTACTAGACCAAGCTCTACAAAGACTCCAAATAGTGCCTGGATGCCATTTCCTTTGCTGTTCGCTGCCATCTCAAATAAAATCTCTTCTGACAAAATGGAACTTATCTACTCTCATTATGATGAGTTCAGGGTAATTTTGTTAATTATTCTCCCCTTCAATGTCATTTCACTAGAGTTTGTTTATTTCAATAAATCTTTTTTTTTTTAAATAATTGAGTTAACTATTTTATGCTTGCAGAGTAAGAAGATTAGCAGGGACGACTTTATTAGAACGCTAAGGTTTTTTTGTGGAGATGCTTTGCTGAGGTCCACAATAATTAGCATCCGAAGCGAGGAATTTCCGGTAGGTTTTTGTTAATTTTTTTGTGTAATTGGTATTATGGTTTACTGGAATTCGTTCAGTGATATTATGTGCTGTTGTATTTAAGAATTGGTGATGTGGCATAGAGATCTGATTCTTTTGAAACTCATCGGTATCCGCTCGTCGTTCGAGATCTGATTTGGAGCAGTTATATTGATCTTTCAGCATGGGTTTGAGATCTTGCATTAGGTGTATTATGTTCCATCAATAATAATTTCCTAAAATGCAACAGCTGGCATTGGTTACAAACTTCCTAGCCATAAATGACAAGTTTATCCTATTTATCAATTATTTATGTTCTCCGTCTTAATCATTAGTATTTGTTTTGTCCCTTGATCTTGGCCTTATTCACTCTCTCTTTCATCCTCTATCAATATAATACCTCCCACAACTATACTTTAATTGACGAAATGTAAGGTCTAGGTAGTTAAAGAAACTGATAAGTATTCACCATCTGCCCAGATGTTGAGCTATAACCACACAACACACCCTTACTCCTACTTGTAGCACAAACCTGTTTTCTGAGCTTCATTGGGTGTGCATTCATCTTTTGCTTCTTAGTTCTATTACTTGAACCCTAAGGTGCACATGACGTGCTAAAGCTACCTCCCAATAGGAGGCAGTCTCGTGAATGGCGGCTTTTTCCTATTCACCGGAAAAATGCCAAGATACAGGTAGACCTTGAAGGTAATTAAAAACCAGTTTTTTAATTTGTTATAGGATTATAAGAAAAATCTACCTTTCCCAAGAATTTGGCCTCAATAGGTGCCTCCTAAATCATGTAGTTTACAGATTTGGTACCATCATTGTGTGTGTAAGATATCTGTAGAAAAATTGTATCTATCTCCTGTTGTATGGGTTTGATGAACTACCTCATCTAATTGTATTTTGTGGCCTGTTTCTGCAGATGCAAGCCAAATGTGTTTGATTTGGACGTTCATGTTGTCGACTTGTTTGATGTTTAAGGCAGAAAACCTTTTCGGTGAATGGAAAGCTTTTCGTTGAATGATATGAGTGCCTTTAGTTTTTCACTAGCAGATACACCTGAACTGTTTGAATGTGTGTAAAGCATATTTGGATTTCTGTACAACTCTTTTCCTGCTAATAAGTGGTCAGCTGAGACAGCTGATTTTGTTTGTTTCTCTTATTAATTTCATTCAAGTTTTTGCCCTACCCACCCTACTGTTTGGGTTTAGTTTATGCAGTCTTCAATTTTGAAGTTCCGCATTTTTATTTTTAGAGAAAATTTTAAAATACATTTGAATCTTTTTGGGTTTTTGCAGTTTACACCAAAGCCTTTATTTGTTATAACTAGTTTACTGACCCGAACTGGATATGTTAATACCTATTAGAACATTATGCAGATTGATATCATGATTTTACAAAGTGCAATATGTTCGTTTTACATATGTTTGATTCCCGAATAAATGAAATCAATATCAATAAAACAGAATGAGTGGGGTATCATTTGGGTGAAAAAGTTTTCTCTAACTAATGAGCAAATATAGAGAAATATATATACTGTACTGTTTGGCTTTCAACTGAGGAATTGAGCTAAGGAGCTTAATTGAGTTTTGGAGGTTTTTTATGTTTGGAATCTTTGGATATCTACTAAGAATCCTTCTTAATAACTTTAGTTAACAATTTTCACTGTCTATCAACCTTTTAGTACATCTTATTTATTCATTTTACATTCCTACACACTTTTACTCATATGTTTAATCTCTTCAACACATACCCACCATTTTATACATCTTTTACACTCCTACTATTATTTTAAAATTCCTAAAAGTCTTTAATTCAACTCAAATACAAATTTCAAACCCTGTTAAGGACCACTCACTATTCCTCAACTAACTCACAAAATTATACAGTACTGTATAACTTAAAGCCAAACAGTCTAATAGTTATTGATGTTCTAACACATTAACTTTAGTTTAATAGTTATTTATGTTCTAACACATTAACTTAATTTCTCATACAGTGTATATTATAAAAAAAATAAAACGCTTTATTAATGTAAAAAGGCGGGTATATTGGACAATATGTATTACCCCTCAGTTTTCTAAAATTGCCTCTATCTCAGAGAAAAGTCACATGAAACCAAATTGGACGTACTTTAACCCGCAATATGTGAGATGAAATACAATTATACTATTTTTGTGTCAATCTTTATCTTTATTCTTTTGTCTTAATCTCATTTTTGACTCCTTAAGTAAATACTCTGTCTCCTACTACTTTGTTTAACATGTTACATACTTTATACATTCCTCTCCTACTTCATGATCTTTCACACTTCATTCGTTTTGTTTCTATTATTATTCATTTACCTGAAGAAAAGCACTCGGGAAAATGCAAACTATCATCATTCTTAATTGAAAGAAAGTGTTAATCTCCTTGATTTAAAATACTCTACAGAATACTTATGGTATTCAGCCTATAACTAGACGTAGGTTGTCAACGTGGTTGGCAGAACCTAACACACAACCTTACAGTAAACCTTAACTAAATTACTAAGAACTTTAATGATAAAGCAGTAAAGCATGCACGAAGAACACATCAATTTAGTTTGGATGTAATCACACCCATAAGCACAAACGTGCTAAACAACTAGATAGATAATATGAGTTACAAGAATGAATTCCTAACTCCAAACTCTCTATCTAGACAAATACAAACTAGAAGCAATATGCAATGCCAGTCCTGCCATGGAAGCTACTCGAGCTCGAGCTTCCATCGAGCTTGAGCTTAGAGCTCCCATGGGAAGCTCCGTTCAGGAGCTCTCCATGGACGGTGGAAGCTCTGTTCAGGACCTTCTCTTCCTCCCATGGAAGCTCCATGGATTTATGGAGCTTCCATGGAAATTTTATTTTTGAAAAAAAAAAACAATTATTTATTTAATATTGTAAGTTTATTTTTATTTCTAGTTGTACTAGAAAAATGTATTAATCATTTTTATTATTTTTTCTAAAATTTTGAAACTACAAAAAACATGTGAAAGATATAAAAGGCGGATTGATTTATCGTAAGAAAAATTATATAATGGGTTTTGTTATAATCTTACTGTTCTTCTCTATATCGGATTTCATATGTATATGTAATTATGTTTCTCTATACTTGAATAAGTCGTTTTCGGATGAGATTTTCACTAATTTTGAAAATATTTCATATTGTTTAAGAGTTATTTAGATTTTTTTAAATTTTAATTTGTTTAGACTTATTGAATTAATTTTAGTTTTTACTAATTTGATATTTGATATTTTGAATAGAAAACTTGAGAATGTTACTTTATGAATTGTGATGTTTTAAGTTACTGTTTTATTGTCTCATTGCAGAATCAAGTCAATATTTCGAAACCTCAACAAAGCAGCTCACGCAACTTCTTCCTTGTGTAATTCAACTAATGCAAATCAAGAAAATCGTGACCAGGTTTTATTCCAGCTGAGTCCGAGAGTTTGGAAGAGCAACCACAAATAGTTGATGGTAATTCAGAGATACCCGAGCTTCCTTCTGATCCCGACAAACGACCAAGAATCACTGATTACCATCCTAATATCCGGGAAAGGGTTAGGAGAAAATACTTATTAGACGGGCCTTGTCAGCCTAATCTAAAGGACTTCCCTCAAAGATTAATTGATGGAAGAATGCGAAGATTTAAC
>JAYMSL010000614.1:0-22471 GCA_036897195.1 Plantago coronopus
TTGGGCTGGGGACATTGATGATAGGAGATCCACTAGTGGGGGTTGTTTCTATCTTGGAAATAATTTGATATCTTGGTTTAGCAAAAAGCAAAATTGTGTCTCTCTTTCTACTGCTGAATCTGAGTATGTGGCTGCTGGTAGTTGTGCTACCCAATTTCTGTGGTTAAAGTTTATGCTTAGTGCCTATGGTCTTGAACCTAAGTCAGTCCTACTGTTATGTGACAACTTAAGTGTTATCCATATATCCCAGAACTCTGTCCAACATTCAAGGACAAAGCATATAGACATAAGACACCACTTCCTTAGGGAATTAGTCGGGTCTCAAACCTTGCATATTAACCATATCCCCACCAATGACCAACTTGCTGACTTGTTTACAAAGCCCCTGGACTCACAGAGATTCATGAGTCTTAGGAAGGTGTAGGTCTCTGCACTCTCTAGATAACAGGTTGCATCAAGGGGTTGCCATAATACACCACTGTCAACCCCGGGTTCTGTGTGTGGTGTAAAATATGCATAACTTGTCTTCACCTTTTTTCTCTACTATGCTTGTGTTCTGCTTTCCTGTGGTCACACTTCTCCTTTGAATTTCTCTGATGACCACATTACTAGTGTGGCCTTAACATTGACTATGGGCCTGAGTAAATTTTTTGCCCTTCATCATTTCTCTCCTAAGAGCCTGAGCAGCTCATGTGTGCAATGACCAATGTGCCTTGCTTGAATGAAAAGACCAATGAGTCTTAACATTATTGGAAAACAGGTCCCAAAAATTATGACAAATGAAGTCTTGATTTTAGGAGAAAGAGCACATAAAAGATTTGTACAAGTGCTACAGGTTGCCAAATGAAGGATTGAGGTTTCCTCAATTTTTACAGGTATTACTTGGGTTCTTCTATGATGTGTTTGGTCCAAATCCCAGTTGTGAGACGTGTGGATTGTTATACATTGCTGTTAACTCTCCCAACACGTGCTGTGGCATTAAGGTTGCCCCACTGTCTCACTTCAACACTAAAGGATTTCAAACCCATGGTTGGAATTTTATCAAGATCTGTAGAACAACTTGTCAAACGTCTTCTATCAAAACCTCAGGAACCTATGTGTTGATAATTTGGCTCACTTGTCTCTGTGTTTACTCAGGGTTAACCTAGGGGTTGTGGGAACCTTGGAGGCTAACCCGGCTCTGTAGTGCATTCACGTATGTGTTTTATGTGAGTTTTCTTGTTATGCTTTTTAGACTAAGTTTAGGATAATTTTTCCTTTATGCATTGCCTTTAGGGGGAGCCTGCTCAGTTTGCATGTATTAAGGGGGAGATCTCTTTGTTTAGAGGCTATATTTGATTCAAATATTTCCTTTTTAATCTCATTCCTCCTTGTGGTTTAAATATTGCATTGAACCTTACTCAATCAGAATCAAGATCTTTCAGTGATTTTTACTTGAATATCTATATGTTTACCATATATCTTGATCAATACTTTCACTAATTTGTGCTTGGGAAAGGTTAATAATGCAGCATTAAGGTAACCCACACTCAAATCCATCCAAACTGTCCAAACTACCCCTACTTACTTGTTTTTACCGTTACCTATTTTTACCAAAGTACCATTGTCCAAGCCCATTAACTAAACCGGCACCTTCTTTCATCTCCCTACTTTTCTGAAACGACTTAACCCCTCCTCCAACCATCACCTCCTTCCAGCAATCGCCACCACTCTCCGCCGTCCATCACCACTTGTGTTTAAATACCACCTCAAAAGAAGCAATCTCCATCTCTCTAACTTCACACTACTGCAATGGCTTCTTCTTCTGAAAACCCAAAGCTTAGCTCTCCAGACAAAACCGCTGAATCAAACCCTCTATAAAACCCAATTTCCTCTCCTCCACCAACCTACATTCCAACCCCTGACAGCACCGGCAACACCCTTGCCATGGTTGAGGTTATTGAACCTTTGGATGTCAAGTATCCAGGGGAAGAAGGTTATCCAATTATGCCTGATTTTCTTATTGAAGAGCAGATTGCTGCAATGCCCAAACGTCCAGGTCAAGTCTTTGGTCCCTTTCCCAGAGAATCCATTCAATTAAGGGCAAAGCACCAAATTGAGAAGAAAAGGGGCATTGTAAGACCACCTATGGATGATCAGGTGTTGTTCGATGATGTGGAACAAGATGAAGACTACATTGGGGAAGCCTCCAAAACCCCAAGCAAGGTAAACAAAAGCAATATGTCCAGGGTTGAAAAACAGGTTGAAGAAACTCCTGCTAAGGAGAATGTTGAGGAAGCTCCTGCTAAGGAGAATGTTGAGGAAACTCCTGCTGAGGAGAATGATAAGGAAACTGTTGAGGGGAAGAAACTTGCTGAGGAAGCCACTATGATGAGTGGTTCTGAGGAAGCAATTCTCCAGAATGAAGAGGTGAATAGGTTGGATGCTAGCCTAGAGGAAGTGGTTGCTGCAACCTTGGTATCAGGGTTGTCCAACTCTGAATCCCAGGTTAATACTGAGGTTGAAGCAACCCAGAATGTCACAGGTACTGTCAACCAGGAAACTGCAGCTTCTACGGTTGAGGTGGAAAAGACGGTTGAACCAACCCACACTGTGGTTGATGAGGAGGTTCTTGTTACCCAAGAGCCTGAGAATGAGGAGGCTTTGAATGATGAAGCTCCAGTCAATGATGATGAATTGGTTGAAGAAGAGGTTCCTTCAACCCAGGTCCCTGTGTCTACTGAACATCAGAAGGAAGCAGACTCTCTCGAGGAAATGTTTGAAAATGATGAAGCCTCTGATGATGTAGACAAACCCACTACGGAAGAAGATGAAGGAGATGATGACGCGGGTCCTTCCAACCCCACAATTATCTTGGATGATGAAGAGCCCCTTGTTGAGGCAGTCCTAAGGCACAAAAGAAGAGTCCAACACAGTCCAGACCCACCTGCAAAAAGGAGGAAGTTGCAAGGCTACAGCACCAAGTTTGTCACCAAGTAAGCCTCTAAATTATGGAAAAAGTTCAAGACTAGATCCATCTTCCCAGAGGTACCAATCAATTTTTCTGACTTCTCAAAGTACAACCTGCTTAATTTCTTTGAAGATAGGAATCTGGGGAAATCTGCAGAAGGTTTTGGGGAATATTGTGAAGAGATTGTTAGGGAAATTTATTGCAATCTCTCTCCTGATTTTTTGGAACCAAGTTCTGAATCTCACTGGGCCTTTTACTTTAGAGGTAAGTGGTTTGACATCACTCCTAGTTTGGTGAATATGCTGCTTGAAACAAAAGACTGTCATGAGTTTGTATTGGAAGAAGATAATGACAGGCTTCTTGAGAGAATCACAGGTGGAGTGAAGACTAGATGGGATAGTCGACAGAATGTGGCAAATCTCACTTCTCTTTGCGCAGTTCTTCATTCTGTCTGTGTGAAAAATTGGTTACCCACTTCCAACACCTCTCAAGTTTCTGAGGCACAAGCTAGGTTGCTGTACAGGTTGATCAAACGACTACCCATCAACTTTGGTGAGATGATTTTGCATGTTATGGCCAAAGTTCCAAGTGGTTCTGGCAACCTACCTTTCCCTTCTCTTCTATGTGAGGTTATTCGAAGGCAAGGGTATGTGTTTGGTCCTACTGATGTTATGAAAAGAGTACAAAAGAAGATCAACATTGGGAAGAATATTCTGGTTGTGGGAGGCTCCAGAATAAACAACTTGCCTTGGGTTGCGCCTGTTATTGATCATGCTGAACAGGAGGTTGAAGAAACCCCAGAAGGAACCATGCCTGAAACCGCTTCTCCTGAAACTTCTGTACGTCCCTCTGCCCTCCAGGCCACTCTTACATTCCAAGGGAAGTCTATCATGGATAAAAAGGCAAAAATTGCTGAGATTGATGATCTGCTCAAGCTAAGGCAGAGTGTTTTGGATGAACTGGCTGCTTCACATCTAGGGGAGAAGATGAAGAACTCAGTAGCTCTCAGTCTGAAGGACTTTCTGGGGAGATGAAATTCTTGTACTTGTTTATTTCAGTACTTAGAATTTTTTTTTTTTCTTTTCTTTTGAAGACTGTTTGTAGTAACAAGGATGTTGATTGTTAATGAAGGAATATCTTTTGGGTTTCTATTTCTGGTTTTGTTCAATTTCTGAGTTCTTTCAAGTAGTTGTGAAGAAGCTGACAAAAAGGAGGAGATTGTAAGTGTAGCCTTTTTCAGGGTTATAGCAACCTGAGTTCAAGGTTGTCACAACCACAGTTGAGGTTACAACAACCGCAGAATTGCTACACTTGATTTCATTATTTTAGAAATTTTGGCACTTATCAAATACTTGAAGATACTCGAAGATATTCATTGAAGATCTTAAAGGATATATTCAGAAATAGAGACAGGACTTTGAAAGACATCTTGAAGATTGATTCTACAAGAAGTCTTTATATGGCAACACAATCCCAATGGAATTCGAACACAACTAAAGGCAGTCACTACTTATCTATATATATAGGGCCTTAGTTTGTTCTTTGTAATTACGCAGACTTTCATATTTTAAGGCAGTGTATAATTGTTCTTAGTCTGTATTTGTCTAGATAGAGATTTAGAAGTTAGGAACTTGTTCTTGTTACTCATACAATCTATCTAGCTGTTTAGCACGTTTGTGCTTCTGGGTGTAAGTTGCACCCAGATAAATTTACCTTGTTCGTCCGGCTTGCTTTTACAGCTTTACAATATCTGTCAAGCTATTTTACGTAAGTTATATAACTTGGTTGAGTTACCGGTTAGTCCAGCCAGGAGAATAACCTTGTGATAGTTAGTCGAATACCATAAGTATTCTGTAGGATATTTAGATCTGGGAAGCAACACTTTCACAGACTGTAAATTTTCTAAAACTTTTCTAACTTCCCCTCCGTCTATCTAAATTTTCTGCATTAACACTATAATGGCAGAATAATATCGACCTAGGTGAGGCAACGCACGTTTTTGTCCTTAATATGCAATCATTTGATGCATTAACTTAAAAACTGATTATTCAAAAAGTATCAAGACAAAATTTCACAGAAATAGTAGAATTTATACATATCATGAAATCATGGGATAAAAAATAAGAAATACAACATTCACTTCAAATCCACCTTGCGTGGTGTGGGTGTATGATGAGGTTCTTCTAAGTCTTGCTCCAAGTTTTTCTTCTAGAGATTAGTTAGCGCAAGCCTAACCGCCTCTTCTCCAACATTATCAAAGCAGAAAGCAACAGAAATACAAAAATGCAGCTGCTCAAACAAAATGGGCGAAAGTATACACATGTGCAACTTAAAAAATCTTGGGTCATCACACTACGGTTCTTCTGCAGCTTTTGAGTAAACACTTGGAAGGTTATACTCCAGGATATTGATATCTTCTCCTTTCTTGTATTCTAATCTGCAATGTCAGGTAATTTCACCTGGTCATCAGAACGTGGTCAACTCCAGAGACATTGCAAGACTCGCACTGACTATTGGATTACAAGATCCTTCATTGCTTCTAGTTTCTCTACACTTCCATTGGATGACATATCACCAGATATCCGGTTGTTGGTGCTGCCATTCTCAGAGACTTTAAGATTTTGGCGGTAAGCTGAACACGAGACAGCAGAGCTGTGTCTTCCCTCAAAGTACGTCGAGTAAGGGAAGTAATCAGCACATCGACCTTTCCATCCTAACAGAACAGAATACAAAACCATATAATACTTGGTGCACAGTTGCTCAATGGTTTAAGAGATCGATTCAGAATTTTGTCCTAGTACATTTTTATAACGTGGGGGCATGATTGAGATTTAAAATTTACTACTTCGTACTACAGATATTGGGGATAAAGTGCACACAGAAGCATTTAACAGAGAGCAGCGGTTCCCATCACAACCAGAAGCGGATATCAACTAGTAAAACACAAGCAGATAGATAGGATATGGATACAAATTTGTTAGATGAAGAAAACAAGAACTCAAATAATACATACAATCAGAATCTCTAATATCTGGATTCAATTAATTTAGTAAATTACAATGATTAAAGATGCTGTATTTTTAATTGATGCAGTAATGGATATATAATGCATGTATATGACAACAAATCCCAAATGGTATCCAAGTAAGGGAAGGTTTTAGCTTTATGGTGCCATAAGAAGAGCAAACTCTCAATCCCTCACACCCACAGACCAGATGTACATTTAGCTTATGACACGGAGAGTATGGTATAGTGTAAATCTTGTTTTAAAAAACAAGATTTAGGGCTTGGATGTAATTGTTTCATCTAATTGGACTAGGATGAGAAATGTGTAACTAGCAGGGGAGGTATATGTAATAAAACCTAGTGTAAAAGATAAGAGGAATAAAGAGCACATGGTGTAAAATATGGCAAAAATGGAAACATGACATTGTTTATATTGGGACATACAAATGGAAAATGGAAAATGAACAATTTGGTCTGAGCAGGTAAACTTACAAATGGAAAATGAACAAAATGGAATAGAAGTAGGTAAAACTTACTTGACGCAGCATCCTGGTCACCAAAACTTGTCACGAGAAGCTTGTGAACGGCAATACAGTCCTTCAGCTTCCATCTTTTTGTTGGATCTACAGTATTTCTGCAAGGAAAAACAAGCAAAATTTTATTAATGCGCCAGAAAATGTGATACACCTACGGCATTGATAGATGATCAAGAAACATACAATGAGACCAGGTCGTTCGACGATTCTTCTATCAATCTGATAACATCATTCTTTTTAATTGGTTCCATAAAAAAGTTCATTTCTGCTACAGCAGCTCTGTGCCTCAGTGAATCTGCTTAAACCAAAATCAGAACAAGATAAGACATCTGTCTGGGTAGAATTGCATAAACATAAAGCTGGCAAGAGTGACCTTTATGGCTCTCAAGGAAATGAGCATTTGCCTCAACAAGAGACCTCCCATGCAACTGACTACAGCAGTGAAAGGAAAGTATAGCAAGTAATTAGGCAGGTATGAATTGGAGAAATCAGCATCGCAATAACTAGATAGGAACCCTTTGCAGTATCAACGAGGCAGGGAAAAAAAATCTCTACAAACCTAAGTGAAACAGAAAAAAATATATATAAAAAACTGAAAACAGAAAGCAGAGAAAACAGCAGTTCAATAACACAAAGCACCTAAAAGTAGCACGTTCTACTTCCAGAACTGCCCAGATGAGCTTTTCAGCATCCATTGATGGAGCAGGCATCGAATCCACTGTATGAAATAGTTTTATCTGCAAGGAGAAACTTCAACATGAGCAGATGAACTTGCCAGAAAACAAGGAGGTTTCAACCAACAGTGTGAATGGATCATATATGTATGGTTTATAATTTATGTTCTACATTGACCATACCAAGCAACGGTGTGTGTCTGGATTATCCACATCTAACCGCAACATGTGCTTAACTGCCTGCATTAAAGTTAAAAGAAAGTCCTCAATGAGTCCAAAAATTAATAAGACACGAACTTTTACTAAACATAATCCAGATGCCAAAACCACTGTCATGATACAAAAGGATTGCTAGAAGAAGCGAAGTATCACACTACCAAAGCACACCATGCAGAAATGCAATCTTCAGATTATTTTATAATAGCTAAAGAGGATAAATAACTGATATTTGGTCGTTGCATAAAATAATGAGGATAAGTAAATGATTATTAATTGCCAGACAACAAACAATTTTTGAGTTTCTAATTACCTGAAATGCAATCTTCAGATTATATTATAATAGCTAAAGAGGATAAAATAACTGATATTTGGTCGTTGCATAAAATAATGAGGATAAGTAAATGATTATTAATTGCCGGACAACAAACAATTTTTGAGTTTCTAATTACCTGCAATGCAAGCAAAATTTTCTTCTTTCTCATATTAACTTCAAACGAAAGCACATGAGTTTCTAAGGAATCTGAAGAGTGCTTCTGAAGTAGCTTCAAGTATTTCGTAGCTTCCACCAAAGGGTCTTCAATCTACAAATAAACACCAAGAATGAAAAACTCAACGGTATAACTTTGATGTTGAGTGTATCTTCTCTATGAGTTATAAACTGAAACGAGTACAGAGAGATACAATTCTATTCATTGCATGTGGTGCAGCAAGGATGGTACTAAAACAAGGCAGGATATATGAAACAATCACAAATTACCAAACATTAGAATGATACGAATGCAGATACCTGCAACAACTTCTCTCCATTTGGATCCATATCTACTGGCTTCAAGTTTCCTTTCTTAGATTTTGAAACCGAATTAGCATTGGTTTCCTCCTTAACTTCTGCTTCCTGCATTAAAGTAGCCACTTACAACATTTCTGTTTCGTGATTGTTCATTGGAACAAGCCTAGCCTGCTAGGGCACTTACTTTTTTAGCTCTGGCTTCAGCTTTTCTCTGCTTCTGCCTCAACTTCTTTTGCTGCGATGCGGGCAACTTCGACATCTTTTCATCTTCTTCTGTTGACGACTTGGGAGGAGAATCATACAGCTTTAAGTAGCATCTGTATATCAAATTCATGTCATGATAACAATGGTGATAGGAAACAAGTAGTAATATTTTAAGGTTTTTAGAGGACTTCATAGCATTAGCAGCTACTTGAGCTAGTCATGCAGTTCTCAGTAACCGGAAAAAGTATGGGAGCTGATGTCATAAAGACCTATCCTACTAATCAAAATTAAGTAGTAAGGAGAGACAGGAGACAATACTTTATTGCCCCCGCAGCTGCTTTGCGGAAATATGAGTATGAATGAAGGCGATCTTGAAATTTCAACATATCGACATAAGTTCGAAGTGTCATTTTTCTTAAGCAGTAGGAATGGAAGTCAAATTGGTCCTCTGTAATGTCTGCATAATGCTTCTCCACAGCCAAAAATTTCTTCAAAGCCCGGCCAAGGTCACCTTGGCGGAAATAACTCTCCCCAGAAGCTAATTCGTACCTTCAACAATCAATACAATAGTTAATCAGCAAAAAAAAACTAGATAGGCAGCATCTTATTCCATCAACAATATCAAGTAGACTGCATACCACATGCATTGCATATCGTGAAGATTATTGTGTTGTTCCCCGTCTTTTGTGAATAAAACAGCTGTTTTTTCTGCCAATACAACCTGGGAGAGGAAAACAAATACATACACAATCAAAATAAAACCAGATACAAGAGAATCTAGTCATGGCGAAAGAGGGGGAGGTGTGCAAACACTAACTTGGTCGGCTTGCAGCATGCGTTTAACACATTCACTATTGAGATAACGATCAGCAAGATCCATACATCTAGCTTCATCAGCCAAAGCAGCAGCTGCAGCCAGGTCACCAGCATGCTTCAATATCAGGCTCTGTAGTGAACAAGTCACAATATAGTATGATGTAAGTCATTAATAATACGATTGTGGCAAAGAATTGTGAGAGACCGTCTCCTTTTTTAGCTTCAAAAGAAACGGGGCGATTTTCTTAGTAAAATTCATGATGCTTTTAATTAAAAGCCAGTGTTTCTGTGTAAATGCTTCCTGTGTCCGAAGTTTCCAATTTTGCTATTTGTCCCATCTAAAGCTTCCCATTTCCATTTTACATTTTTCTATTAATAACAATTAGTATAGTCAAAACTAGCTTACCCCACAAATTTTTCAAACCCACTAACAATAAATATATCTACTTTCCAAACCAGTAGCAAAAAATTTATTCATAAGAATTACACCACCTTATTTTTTGACCGGAAAAGTCAAGTGGGAACCTTCAGGCAGGAAGTATTTTTTCTAATAAAATACACAAAATACACCTTCAACAACAACTGTTTATTAATTATTAAACCACCGACCGATGTTCTTAGTCATATTCATAATGTTTGTCCGTCCCTCAAAAAAGACCATCTCCCAGGACTTCCTCTACGATTACAGTAATTATCTTTTTCAGGGGTTAGCCCAAATTTACTTCTCTACTGCAAACTTTAAAGAGAGGCAGGACACCAAATAACAAAGCAGCATGCTTTTGCGTCTGAAAGACAAAAAAGACATAAAAATCTTCATAATAGAAATCAGTACCTTCACAGAGTATAAATCAATTACTGTTGGAGTGTGTTCTATGGCCTCATCAATTTTGTTAAGAGCTACTTCAAACTGACTGCGCCTATCATAGTGCTGTACACAACAAGCTTATTAGCATATTTTGGGTAACAAATGAGCTGCCAGCAACCAAATATAAAATAAGTGTAGGCGCAAACCTGGGCCAAATAGAATAAAGTCCACATGAGTACTGAAGGAGGAGCCTTCTCGGCACTGAAGACATGCAATGTATTATGTTAGGTAATTGGGTGTATAGGAGTGGTCGTAACAAAAACTTATGAATTTCACTGTCCTTCCAAATCCAAATGCACAATGATAGGGCGTATAGTTAATTACCTTCCAGGATATGCACCTGTTGTCTTAATGGAGTGCTCCAGCTCCAGCATTAACTGCTCCAAGATATCTGCCTGTTCAAAGATGTAACATAACACTCAGGCACATGAGGACACTTAACAGCCAGCTTTCCACAGAGGAATCCACTAACCTTTCCCGGGTGATCATAGAGGGGAGAAAGATCAGAAAACAGAGAAGGGACCCCCTAAAATTTAACAAAATATAAATAAATGTTATGATCCATAGTTTAGTCAATTATATATAGAAGATGATATGGTTTAGATATGAACCTTGGTAAGGAACGGTCGAACATAAGTTTCAACCGCAGCACGAAACTTTTCTCCACTTAGAAAATCAAGCGGTATTCTCTGCCAAAATAAATTTCAGTAATGAAGTTAAAGAAAATAATGCCAAAACCAAACAGCTAAACGAGGATGTATATCCCCTGTAATTGGGGTATAAGATTAGTTCCATTGAGCGTGATGAGAGAATAGAATAAGACAAACAAAAGATACAGATACTTCGTAACAAAGGTAATAACAATTGCCCACATGCACAAGATTTTTACCTTACAAGCTACTTTTAACATAAGGGGACTCTACTTCCTCGGTCCCGAGCTATACCACTTGATTATTTTTACTTTTAAAGGTAAGTGTGACCCCAGATTGATTACAAATCATACCGGACTAATTATAAAGATAATTATATTATGAAAGGATAATAATTATGACTTCCATGATATAATTTTCTAATTATTCTGCCGTTATGATCCATGATTAATTTGTGGTCAACCTTACCTTCGTAAAATGTCAACAAAACCAAATGAGCAGCTTAGCTTGGTACAGAGAAAGTACTATGCAAGCTATTTTAGATACAGGTCTAAAAATATATATACATGCTAAATTAAACCATTTTTTCTGCTCCTAAGTTCATGCTACTGTGAGTAGAAAAAGGCAGGATCAGTAAATATAGCACAGATAACAGACAGATGCAAGGCTTCAACAAGCTAAAAGCATGACCTTTTATGAAAAATTTCCTTTGGTCCTATACTGTTATGAGAAGAATACATTCAAACTCAATAGTTTCTACACCCCTGTCAATTTGATAGGCACATATTAGTCAAGCCGACAATAAAGAATCGCTGACTGTAGTGAATAATAGTACACCATATCAAAAAGACCTAGCATGTCACTAGGGGTTGAGTTCCAACCCCATTCAACTGAAATACATATGAAAACTGAAATATACACGTTCAATCTGCTAGCTGGGGCACACATTTTTGCGAATATTATCCAACTTTCTTATTTTATTGGAGATAAAATCTATACTTTCAATACAGCTACCGCTAACTACATTCATTACCTTGACTGCAGATGACCTACTGTACTTCCCGCTAAGTGATTCATACAAGGTTTCCAGACGAGAGATATCTTCGGTCGAATACTGGCCATTTTCTGCAGAGAGTCCCATACACTTGTGTAGTCCTTCATAATACCTAAAGGGATGATGTACGTAGAATTAGTTAGCCAAGGAGAGTAGTGCATATTATCAATCTGGTATTTCACATAAGAGGCAGACACATATATACTTCAGCATCATCATAATCATTCGCACAGGGGCATTAGCAGTGGCTCCCACACCAAACCGGGTAAGGGGAGGCCAGATGTAAGCAGCCTTTCCCTCAATAAAACAGATGTTTATATTTGACCCATAAACAAAACAAGACTACCACCTTCGACTTTATGAAATGCAAAAAAGGGTTTGAGAGCCATTTTGTATAGTCCGTTTTATCTCACAGCCAAATTTAATTCACAATCTCAAAGATACTTCAAAGAACTATTAATGTTCCCTACAGAAAAGAAGAAAAAAAAACGACTCAGTCTACGTTTCATCTCAAGGCACAACCCTATCATTGGCAAACGTTGTTGCCTTGTTGGATAAAGAATATATTTAATTGCCTGCTTTATTTTGCAGCATTCTGTCAGGTAGTTCTTATCTTTCCAAATGTCATGAGACAATCTGACTTCTGCTTTAAACTTCAGATAAGAATCTTAAGGCAGGAAAATCTATTTATAACATGGTTGGATTCTTCATAAAACTACATATGTTGAAATAGAAATTAACTATTCAGGAAAATTTGGCATTAAGAATCAAGTGCATAATCAACATTCAAGTTGTTCTCGGCTACAAAATCGAAGTTCAAGAGCTTATAAATCACAAAATATAGAAAATTGTACTATTTTGTTTGTAATAAATACTATAAAGGCCTAGGTCCTTAGTTAGATACCTGTAGTTGTCAGGATTCATTGAAAGAAGTATCTTGTACAACTCTTCCCCTTCATCAAAGCGGCCAAGCTTTACAAGCAGAGAAACCTCCTGCTCCTTGTAAGCTAATCTGTCACCCTACAGCACAGAAGACATCGGTAAGTGCGAACAAAGTCACATTGTATGTGAGAACACAAATTATTACTTACAAGTTTGAATTCCTTCCTGCGCAGCTCCTCAAGAGCCCTCTCATTCAATCCAGATTCTTCTAGTAAAGAAATCTGAGGAAGCAAGCATGACAGTGAACATAAAGAGCAATGTAAAGCTAGCAAAAGTAACATATCATCTTGAGAATATTATATCCAATTACTCCTACTTCAATCAGAAAACTAACCACAAGCAAGACAATAGATGCGCCCCTAATTTTACCTATTCTCATATGTAATTCAGTTGAATTTTTGTATTTTTTGCAAGAGGTAGGCCTACCAAATGAGTCAACTTGGTCCACCCAGGACCAATCCATCTTTTCTTATCTACAGGCCCATAATGGACACGAGGGGTGGGGGATAGAGGAAAAAGAGAGGAGTTGGGGGACTTCAAAGGAGAGTGCAACCATCACATGAGGGGTAATATATCTACTTCTGATGCAGGAAACATAACTTACAAGCTCAATGTCTACTGTATAAACAAACAAAAGAATTCCTGAAAAGCTAATCCATAACCTACTCTCTGAGAGTATACTGCAAGAACTTGCGTCAGAATTTGAGCCATGTAGATTATTGTACATGTCAATAATACACCATTAGATCTTGCAGATACTATACAATAACTTCGTTCTTATGCTTTCATGTGAAAACAGCCATCTTTATAGTTGTATCGCCACAACCTACTTTGCTGAAATATAGACTTTAATGATATGTATAAGCTATTTGAAACACTATCATGCTGCAACTGTAAATCAAGCACCCAGGAGGAATCGCATATGTACAGTAAGTAGAATCTCATTCATGGTGAGTATGCGTGCAGGGCAGGACAATTAAACTGATGTCAGCAATCAGCAGTCTTTACGTAGTTAAGCATTGTGTTGGTATGTTTAAGTTCAACATCAACGACACTTCATGCAATCTATATCTATCTATCTATACTAATACTAATTAAATAGTGAAAAGTAGTTACATGTAGTCCCATGGGACTACATATTTACTTTCCAACTTTACCCTCATTTTCTACCACTACTCCCATTCGTGAATTTCAATTTCACAATTCTTTCCATTATATTTATTATTAAATTTAGATTTTCTCACTACACAATTTTTGCTCTTCCTATATACTAAATTTAGATTAAAAATTATATTTACTAATAATAGCATTTTACAATTTCTTATTACAAAACTTATTATTAAATTACTTTTGAATAATTTAACCAATTGTTTTCTAAATTACTTTATGCATTACAATTTACATCGTATGCACCTAACAAATATGTTTTGATTTTTAATTTTTTTAACAAAATATGTTTTGGCCTTAGTAATTCTTTTTCTTTGAAAATGTCTAATACATAGTATTACATCACTACTTAAATATACTAGGTGTTACGAAAAAAACTTACATATACTAAGCGTACCACGCGGGTACCCGCGTGTCAAAAGGTACTAGTTTACCTGTACATAACTATTTGTCAAATAATATAAAGAGAACCAGTAGAGCATCTACCTTATACATAAGCATTTCTCCATGTTCACAACGTTCGTTTTCAGGAGGGTGATCATCGTCAAGAGTCCCCTCATATGCTTCAAGGATATCAACTGCCTTCGACCCACTAATAAATACAAAAGATGAGCCAAAAAAATACTAAAAATTAGATGACATTAACTAGCCCCTGAATGTAGCTAAGTAAAATATTAATCATATATCTATATGCAGCATACATGTACAGATATTTGAGTAGAAATAGATGACCTTGAAGAATGTCACATAAGACCACCACATCATGAAAAACATTGACAATATAATGGATACATAAATACAGAATTGGACAAAACTACACCAGCATGATTTTTTTTCATCCATAACTTCAGATCTCAGTTATATCCGCGGTTGTGGTTCAAATGTGCCGTTCAGCAAGTAGAGTTTGTCCAGTATTAGCTCATCAAGTCATGAAGAACCGAGTAGGGTATCTACCACACCAATACCATTTTAATTGACACCAAGGAAAACCATTTTATTGAGGACGCCATATATGCAACAATCACAGAGCTTCAAGAGAGCTCGGAAAATTTGCACCCATATCCAGCAATCAACCAGTTCGATTTTTAAAGAAAAGAAAACAGACGACCAGACAAACATTCAAACAAACAAGAAGAATTAGCTGCTAAGAACATTAAAATGGTATATCATACTTAGAGTTTAGGTGGTGAGCAACAGCAAATCCAATCCAATTCATGCGGTGATTCGGTTTAAGTGTTAGCAACTGCTGTCTTGTCTCAACAAAACCTGCCAAGTCACGCATCTGTGCCTGTAAAATCAATGAAAACACAACGCAGTCAGCTGCCTTTCTGTAATCTAAGAATAGTATGGGTACTATTATAAATCCAAGCTCAGAGTTAGATCAGCTCAGGTTGAAACATAAACACCAGTCCGATCACCATTGCATATCACTTTCTCTCATAAACACCAAAGAAAATAGAAGTGGTCCAGAAATCAAGTCAAACAGTGAAACCTTATCCTTCTTTTGTTCTCATTCGTCAAAGATCTTCCTACTATGTATTCTTGCTTAAAGTAAGTCCATGTAAAACATAGAAAGAAAGGTGGATGGGCAATGGAGATAACTTCTTTCTTTGACAGGCAGCCTACAGTCTGATCCATCAATAGATCAAGATATCATCTCTTCTAAACGAATTAGTTGGCTTTATTTCCTCAAGTCTTGTGATGGATAGGGTCGTGTCTGTACATTTTGCAGAGTCTTTAATCAGTCTCACCAAAAGTTAAGTACTATTCTCACAAACATGATGTCGGGAAACTGCCTGACACTTGTTAGTCACTTTGGTCAAGGTAGAACTTGACTAAAAGTGCAACTCATAAGAACTAGTTCCATGGGTGTATTTTTCTGTCTGAACCATGGTGGTAACAAGTTTGAATTATATATAGCCACAGTTGCAGTTGCCAGTAAATCCAAACTGCCACGGGCATAATCTTGACTCTTGATAGTTTCAGCTATCATATGAGCATAGAATCATCACTCCAGGTGGATGCCATTCTGAGTTTTATTATATTACCAATGAACATAAGGTACATAGTGGAGTATAAGATAGGTTTTTCGAATTATATCAAAAACTATATGGGCTAGAGACGCTAAGAGTATAAGATGGATGTTCTGGTCCAGATATTACTATCTAACATAAACAATTAAACATAGTTAAACTGTTAGACACAGGAGTATGCTTCCAACTACCAAATTGTTTCAAGATATTCACATCAATCATTTACATAACTTTCAACTCGGTTTGTAATTTTATTCCATTGAAACAATAACTGGATCATGTCATTCATGTATAAGCATAGAATAATTATAATATCTATGATATGTCCCTGCTTGCGTTGAAGTGTTCCACACAATCTAGAAGAACAATGTAAAAATATAAAACAAAATAAATTAACCCAGCAAACCTGTAAAAGAGACAAATCGCGAAGAATTTCAATATTATCAGGATCGATTCTAAGTGCATTGCGATAACACTTAATCGCCTCCCGGTATTCTCTGTCTGCGCGATATAGGAGCCCATAAACATGCCAGCAAACATGACTCTTCAGGTCATTCTGCAACAAATATAAATTGAGTATAAACAGAATGCCAATCTCGAACAGGTTACAACATTCAAGTGAAATAGCAGAGATGGACCTTCAAACCCTGCCTAACAAGGTCATATGCTTCTGATTTGCGGTCCATGCAATTCAGAGTCAATCCTTTCATGGATAGAGTTTCTGTAGACCGAAGAAGAAATCAATCAAATCAAAACAGATAATTGGGAACATATATGTTCAGAGTTTAAAACATATTCATCACCCACATACGTAATATATCAAAACAATCCCGTTTCAAAAAAAAAAAAAAAATCAAACCAATCTGAAAGTTGTATAAGCACAAACAGAGTAACAGATAATAGCAAACTATCCATATTCATGCAATATGCACTCAAACTTAGAAACAGGAACCAGTTAATGCACTCTGAGCAAAGTCTGTTTCTATCTCATATTTACTTTCCCAGCATTGGAGAAAGGCGTAGGGCAGAAGAAGTGAGAGCTTTGGAGCAAGCAGCAATAACACTAATCTCGCAAATAAATATCAGCTCTTCATTTTTTTACAAACATAATGGAACCGTTGTGATTTCACACAGCACTTTGAATTTGAGCTTCAAATTAACAGTCAAAAAGCATAGCCATAAAGCACTGACTAAAAAGGTTCACCAATCAGAAGCCCAACTGCAAGCACTATCATCTAGGTTTCAAGCCTCATTTGAGTAAAATTAAACCATTCACACAGAAATTAGCAACAGACAGATTATATATCTTTCAAATAGTAGAAATTATGACAAGCGAAGCATGTCATATTAAATAGGACCGTGAGTATAGAGATTTACATATGGCAATATTTTATTGTTATTACAAAACAATATATATCAACTTATTTGCGGCTTTGTTTAGCAGTTGTTATACTTTGGGACTACAGATTTACCACTCTTTATCTCAGTCAAACTTTTTCCAACTTAAATTCTAGGCAACGTTCTTCATGCATCCAGGAACAGAAAGAGATACAAGAGTACCAGAATAGGGGTTCATTTAGCAGCTTCTTTATTAATACTAAGAACATAGCTTTACCTATCTTTATCAAACCCAAATCTTTTCTGGCTTGACTACTATTGCTTTAGTAACAAGCACCGAGTATTTCCTGACAAATTTTGGAATCAAACAACGGAAGAGGAATGCAATTATTTAATAGACACAGAAAAATGTAAGCCATCTTCTAAAGGTCTTATACACAATTACAGACGATCCACACCCAATAGCAATTTTCTTCATTTATTCAAGAGGATAACCAAATGCAGTGGATTCGTCTTTCTTTCCTTTTGTGGGCGACAAATAGAAGCCAGAAGAAGGGACAGTTATTCCTCAAGTACAAATCTACCTATGGCGCATGTTAAAATGTGCTAGTTTCTAATTGGATCCAACAAAGCATCCAACATTTTATGTCTTTCTCCCCATCAACAAAGCATGGTATTTCTACCATCATATATAGGACCAGTATTACATAAGGTCATACAAGACGGGACTTTAAGTCAAAAATAAGTGATAGTTACACCTAATTCATACTCTAGTACAACAGACAGATAGAATAGCAAGTATGATAGTTACAGACTTCCCAAGAACAGTGTGAAGTCTTGCAAGGCCACCAAGCCTGGAAGACAGCACTGACAAGCATTCTAAGCACTCAAACAAGAAGGTAAAGACATATCATACACCAAAGTCACATCACGTATACAACTAAACCTGAAGCACAATACCAAAGTATTATACACATACCTCCATGATCAGGGAACTTCTTTAGAATCGCATCGGCAGCCTTTAATCCCTTTTTATACTGTTTTGTCTCATATGATTTCTGCAAGGATATATTACAAAGGTACATTAAGCAAAAGTGATATCCCCAGACAAGGTGGGATTGATTGCAAATTCTCCACATTACAAGATAATCAACTTAAACTTTTAATCAATAGAAACTAAAGATAAAGACCAAATTACATGCTTAGCTTAAACTGACGCTATTAGCATTATAAGTTCTACGTCATGAACATAAACATCAAGTGGCAACTAAGGCCTCAGCACACATGCACATATTTCCAGCAACCTACATACCTCCCCTCCATCATACTCTATGTCTATCACAGATGATTCAAAAATACCACACTACAACTGCAGGCGTAAAATGTAAACATGTACATCTGAGGTTTATAACCATGAAACTCCAAAATGCATTAAAATGTCAAGCAAAATGCTCCACGTGTCAAACCTATTACTCAATCATACAATGCAGCACACTTGAAACTATTAATCTATTTTTATCACCAAACTTTCAAAAATACCACACAAACACTTCAAGCGTAAAAAGCAAAAACATATACATCTGACCTTTCAACCACGAAACTCCAAATTCCACTAAAATGTCCAGCAAACGGTTCCACACGTCAAAAATATTAATCAATAACACAATGCAGCAGACACGAACAAGTAACAGCTCACAGCGAACTCGAATGCAATCGAAACGAGAGATGACATATATCTCAGAATATCTCAATTAACTACCAGTGCAAATTGACTCAGAAATCCTAGGGTTTTACTCGTTATGCAGATTAAGAGCACTGAACTAACCACAGATTTTACAAAACCGAATAGCTGCAAAATATGGTATTGAAGCAAAATCGAAGGTACTTACAACGATGAGTTTGAAGAGATTAGCCTCTTTGGGAGGAAGTGACTGTCCCATTGCAGCAAGTGCACGAAAGACCCGGAGAGAAATGAAGTGATAGAGATTGATTAATGGATTCCGAAAAATCTAGAGAGAGAATCGGAGTGGTATGATGATAAGTAGAAAGAAAAGGGGTTTTAGCGGTGAGGTTGTTTGGCGTTTATCTGCTGCAACCCTACTACTCAGAAGAAGAAGAGAGAGAGAGGGAGACGCCAGAGTGCAAAGGAGAAGCTAAACAAGATGCACATTGGGTACAAGTCAAAGTCCTAGGGATCATAATGTCATTTCATATTATTTACTCTTCCTCTCTTACCCTACTACGCTACTATTCATCCAGAGGCTTAAAAAATCGTCCGCTTAATTACAAATATCAACCGTTTAATTACAATCTTTTTTTTAATTCATGTATTTTAAAATTTAACGAAGTACATTTAGTTAAGATAATTAGCGTCATCGTGGAGACTAAAACATTGTTGGATCAAAATTAGTTAGGTTTTAATAAGCAATTACATGTGAGGTTATTTAATATTTAGTTAAGTCAAGTACTAGTACTCTTAATCTTGTAGTCCAGAAATCTAAAATTACGAATTGGGGGCACCAGCAACTTGTGCGACAACAAGCAACAAATTCAGAGGTGTGATGTACCAAGGTGACACCGGTGTGGTGGCGACCGAAGGGAGTCCGACGCTCAAGTTAGTGTATAAATCAAATAAAAGATACTCAAGTAAACAAGAACAAAGAGCTTGAGAGATGTTGTGAGTCAGCTTATCATAATGTGTTGAGTTGGATCTGTGGTCTATCTATCAGACAAGTTGCTTGCCTTTAGTGAGGTCGGCTAGTTAATCGTAGGCGGATGGATGGGCAACCTTCGGTGGCTGGTGAGCGAATTTTGTGAAGATAGAAGGTAGGCATCACGATTTGAATTACTAGGCTTTGAGCGCTCTTGAACTTGTTGAATGAGAGAGATGAGTTAGAGATCAAGAATATTCGATGCCCTCGCCTACCTTCCCACCTTGCCTATACGTAGATGTGTTTTTCATCCGATAGATTCTGCTCCAACCATCCTCTTAATCTTTCAGGGAGGTAGCATTGGACTCCTAGAAGTGGTTAATTTTGACCACGTCTCGCCAGTTGAATCCCAAATGAGTGTTCAGGCGAGTAGGGCTAGTTGGACTGGATGAGTGGGATAGGTTCTTGGAGTTAGTCGCCTTGCTTGACTAGTTAGCCTGGCACTACAAAACAACAGGCTATTACCGACCAATATGATTCCCCGGCATCCCGACGAATCGACATTGGTCCCCGAGGAATAAAACGTCGGAAATTGTACCGATCAATAAGCATTCATCGGGAAACATAGGCGTATTCGTTGGTAGTACCAACGAATTATCGATTCGTCAGTAATACCACGAACTAGCCTAGTTCGTGTGATATAAAAATATAGTACCAACGAATTGGTCAATGGTAATTATTCTCAGAGTCGATCAAATCGACAAAGAGCAGCAGATCCATTATGTATTCTTCCTTCTTCTCCCTCATTCTCTTCTCTTCTTCTTCCAAATTCAACTCAAATCTCCACTAATTCTTGCAAAGTTAGGGATAAGTCGAAGCCCATTCGACGGGGAGCTTGGGTAACCTTTCGATTTCGTTTTTCGTCGGTTATTTCTTACGAAATCGAAGGTATGAAATTTTATTAACTTTCATTTTCTATTCATTTTGGTGAATTTAAGTTAAATGTAGCTTGGATTATCTTATTTAGCTTGGATTATGTTATTTCATCAATTTCATCACGTAGTATGATCCATACCAGTACATTGTAGTATGTTTAGCTTGAAATGTATAATGGGTTAGCTTAATATTCAATAATTGGTTGATTTGGGACAGAAATGTCTGACAAATGAGTTTTGATTTCTTTAGGTTAGTATTGGTTTGAGTCGTTAGGCTAGTAAATTGATGAATTGATTGGTATTGCGAAGGTGTAAGAATGGATGTAATGGATGAATTGGATGATTAGATGAAATGGGATGAACATATGATTCATTTTGAAGTAATGTAAGTTAGTATTCGAGCTTTGTACGTATTTAGATTGAATTGATGTTAGGCTTGAATTGAATTGTACAACTTTGGGATTTTAAGTTAAATCAAAATTTAAACTTAAATGTGAAGTAAAATAAAAATTGTTAATTTCAATCAAAATGTTATGTATAATATGCATGCAGTCATCAGTTGTTAACACAATTTGGATGGCTAACCAACTACTTGGTCGACTGACTGAACCGGACGGCTGACTAACTTGGATGGTTGACTAACTTGGATGGCTTATTAAACTAGCCTTGTGAGTTGGCTTAGTCAGTTAGTAGGGTCAACTTTGTTAGTGAGTTGAGTTAGCCAACAGGCTACTTGTTCGACTGACTAACTCGGATGGTTGATAGACTTGGTTGACCAACTAGATAGTAAGCTATCCTTGTGAGTTGGCTTAGTTAGTCAGTTGAGTCAACTACGTTCGCGGGTGGAGTTAGCCATCAAGCTTCTTTGTCGCTTGGATGAACGCTTGTCCATCTAAGTCTACTTGTCATTGGTCCAACTAAGTCAGCTGGGTAGTCTACTAAGCCCAATTGAGATATGGACCAACTCTTGGTTGACTACCACGAGTTACACTTGTCATAAATCGCTCGTTTCAAGAGCCAATGTCGTAAATAATGTGAAACACGAATTTTGGCCATTACAAGTCCTACATTAGAAAAAGTGCATATTTGTAAAATAGGATGGTTGATGAGCTCTAGTACTTAGCAACTTTATATGTGTTATGTCTCGTAAATGTAATTTTGACATTTTAGTTGTTTAAGCTGCGACCAATTTTCAGCAAAAGAATCAAGTAGTTACCACTTCAAAGAATTGAAGATTTCGTGAAGAATTTATCAAGTTGATAAGCAAGTTTTTTTTTCACAGGAAAGCGTCATTCAGAACACTAAGTTATTTAAAGTGAAAATTGGTGGAATAAAGTATGTTGGAACATAAGGCTTACTGAAGTGGACAAATAAATATTAGGTGAATGAGTTTTTACCTATGTGGACAAGTAAATATTAGGTGAATGAGTTTTTACCTTAGCGACAGAAACTGGGGGTGATGTGGTTCACCACACCATTACCTATGTTTTTGGTGGTTCATGCCCGTGAACCACCTCCATGGGGTGTCAATTTGATCCATTAAAATGGACTTTAGGATGATCCAATTATTAAACAATGGTTTATTTTAACCTATATTCTTTTTAAATATACAATAAACCAAATTAATATGGACCTTCTCTAAAA
>JAYMSL010000615.1:0-22468 GCA_036897195.1 Plantago coronopus
TATATGTTAGTAGATAGATTGTTTAATTAGTGTGCGTGCCACTGCTAGCTGCAGCATCACCTGTCTAACAAATGAGGATATTATTGCTGGAGAGGCTGTATATGAGCCTTTTTTGCAATGCCCCCTGCCCCTTGATAATAAAGAAAGACCATTTTCATCCACACTAGTCAAATGCTATTCCTCTCGTTGTTATTCTTACATTATGTTTGAATTTTGTTTTTTTCAAACTTCACCAGTTTAAAATTTTATTACTTCATTTATTGCACTCCAAAGCTTTGCAAACTGCAAATTGCAATACATCTGTCTTAATAACCACATACTATATCCATTTCACAAAACATTGCCTATTACGGTTAACGTACAGTTCAAAAAAAGATAGTAAATTAATAGAGAATGAAAAAATAAGTGGGTTATGCTAATTAATAGATAATTAATAGAGTGATTTGGTATTAGATTTTGACAGAAATAAATAAATAAAGAAGTTTATAAACAAAGACATTAGGAGGAGTTAATTAATTAATTAATTAATTGGTTTAGGAGTGGGGGAGGGAGAATGTATGGCATGCCATTGTTGCATGCGGCATGCCCAACCACTACCAGCCACTATGCATAATCCGACGTTATACAAAATTTTACTCATTAAATTTAATTATAGTTTATAGAATGTAATTAAATTAATGTAGTAAATGAAAAAGTAAGTGGAACATGTTACTTTTTTTTTGTAATGTATAGTGATAGACATTGTAAATATTATTGAAAATAATGTCTTTTATATATGAAATAGCTTCTTTTTTAGTAATATGTAAAGTTTTGTGAGAAACACAAAAATAAAAAGTGAATACAAATTTTGCAAAGAAAAAAGAGTAGCAAAAAGAAAAGTAAGCTTTGACCGTTTGTTTTGTTTAGTGTAAAATGACAAAAACACCCACCTTGTTAACTAGCCAGGTGATAAGTGAACCTGGACAGAGATAATTTGGTCTTTTGGTAAAAGAAAAATATATAATACTATCTACGTTTCAATAAAATCTTTCTAAGGAGACTTTTCGGAAACTTTGACCACGAATTACTTTAAAAGTATTTGGCAACAAGTATAATAAAATGATATTATGAAAATAATTAAGCATATTTTGTAACATGATTTTACTATATTTTTTTGTCGTATCCTTTTAGAGAAATTTACGGTCAAACTTTACGAACATAGTCTCTCTAAGAAGATTTTATTGGAACTGAGAGAATATAATAATAAGAAAAAGAAGATTAAATGAATAAATGAAAGCAAATAAAATTTATTTATTTATTATAATTTGATATTGTAATCTCCTTTATTATTATTGTTCGTCTTCATCATCTGCGTTGTAGCAAAGCCAAACAAAACAAATTCTCAGAGTCCAAGATTTATTCTATTCATTCATCACATAACGGAGCAGAGGCGAGGCGAGGCTCAGCCACCACACACACACACACACACAAGAAAGAAACACACATGGGTTCTCTCACCAAGGTAATCAATCAAACACCCATATCATATGCTTCTTCTTCAATCTGTTTTCCTCTTCTAATTTCACCACTCATCTTCTCTTCTCTTCTCTTCCTTCCATGTCTTTGTTTAATTAGTTCTTTTTTCTTTTAAATGTTATTTGTTTAATTAGTTTGATCTACAACGATGCAATATCTGAATTTGTTATCTTTTTCCCATCTGCAAGGAACTGAAAGAATAGCCCTTTTCCAGTTCATAAGTAATTTTGTCAAATTTACTTTCTTATAATTTCGATTGACAATTAACTGCTTATCATCCATCCCAAGTTTGAAGTGGTTTTTTGTAATGTTCAGGTGACGTAGGCCAGGTGTTTGTGTTGGTTTTACCGGCATTTACAATGGCAGATTGGCAGCTGATCAGCAGACAGCAGCATCTCCACCTTCCTTTCATTCCACGCCTTCTTTCATTCCCAATCATCTAATCACCGTCCATTAACTCCCCCCCTCTCTCTCTCTCTCTTTAGACTACACACACTCTTTCTTTACTTACACCACTCAAATTAACACTCACTTTAATTTCTCCTAACCAAATCATTCATGGCTTCTCGCTTCAATCCCACTCTCCCACGCCCCACCTCCCGCTACTTCCACCACCCTCTTTTCCTACTTACTCGCAAATCGCCTACCTCGTCTTTTAAACAATTTCCATGGGACCCCACAATTACGACGAGAATCCGGGCCGCCAATGGCCCTGGGGATTCTTACCTGGACATGTGGAAGAAGGCTGTGGACAGGGAAAGGAAGTCGGTCGAGTTCGAGAATATGGCGCTTGTTAAACAAGATGATGAAGAGGAAGAGACTGGGGAGGTGTTGCAGAAAAAGACTAGTGAGTTTGGGAAGCTCTTGGAAGTTCCCCTGGAGGAGAGGGATCAGGTGCAGAGGATGCAGGTCATTGATCGTGCGGCCGCGGCCATTGCGGCCGCCAGATCTTTGCTCAAAGAGGGCTTGATTCCCAAAGAGGGTGAGGACGACACTCACACTGGTCGAATTTCTCTTCACTCTGATGGTCAGGAGGAGATGACTGATGGTGATCCTCAACAACAAGGTAGTAATATGTCCATCCCAGTTATCACCAATTCATCGCTTGAATTGTCAATTCAATTTTGCAATGTGAATTATTTGCCCAACTTTTAGAATTACAATGAGATCATTCATTCTTGGCCCAAAATAAAATGGATAGATAATTAGATATAGGCTATGTCATTTTTCTGTGAAAACTCATGTTATTATTGGTGCATTCGTTGTACAGGGTAATTAGCTTATGTTCTTAACATGGTGCAACTCTCTGTTTGTTGCACAAATTAGGGATTTATTCTTTTTTCCTTTCTCAAGAGGTGAAGAGGAGTACTCCTACTTATAACTGATTCACACATTTAAGAACTGATTAATACACAATGCCGAATGTGGGAGAGCAAGGGTGACTGTTAATGGGGTTATAATTTGTGGAGTTTGTGTAACACACATTGGAATGAGAAAATCAACTACGTGGTAATTGAACATACACCTGCGTTGTTTTACTTTATGTTCATTTGTTTATGTAAGCTTCCTTGATAATACTCTACTTGTGAAATTCATATGGTGTCAAGATTATTGGTGATCTTGGAGTTCCACCAATAAAAATCTAAAAACATTGTTAATAACTCTTTACATATGTTTCTGAGCTTCAAAAATTAATTCTTTACAACAGTTCAATTGTGTCTAATGTTTTATGATTTTATCATTCACAGTGATGCAGAAAGAAAGCTCTCTGTTTTCGCAATCAGAGAGCTCGTATATTGGGACACCAGGCCCAAGTTTTTGGTCGTGGACACCACCTGTCGGCGTTGATAATGTTTCCAGTGAGCCAAGTTTAAGTCCAGCCATAGAAGCCGCTTCATCTCCAACTGAGAGCATTCCCTTCCTGGAAAAGGAACGCGGTTTAGACATTTTACCAATCCCATTTCAGAGTTCCATGATTCAGACTAGTAGCAATCTTCCTCTCCCGCCTCTTGAGTCTCACATTGAGGTTGAAACGGAGGAACTGGAGACCCCTCATTTGGAGGAGGTAAATGAACGCAACATACAGTTTTCCGCTCATGCAGCTGAAGCAGCTGATGCTCTCAGTAAGGTTAGTGAAGCATTGTCTGAAGGAGTAAATCCAGATGGATCAAGATGGTGGACAGAGACAGGGATTGAGCACAGAGCCGAGGGAGTAGTTTGTAAATGGACTCTGACGAGGGGTGTCAGTGCAAATAAATCTGTTGAATTTGAAACAAAGTATTGGGAAGCTGCTGATGAGCTGGGGTATAAGGAACTTGGTTCAGAGAAATCTGGGCGTGACGCTGAAGGAAATGTTTGGCGAGAATACTGGAAAGAATCTATGATGCAGGTTAGGCCAAACATAACTGTGACACTAATTTCTTTTTCCCCATTTTTCCTCCTCTCTTTGTAGCACACTGTTCTAATAACTTGTTGGCGCTTGGATTCTGGCACAAATTTGATCGGTTGTAGCTTGGTGTTAAAGTATATGAAAGCTAATTATATAAATACAAAATTGACAGATTAGGGGATGAATAAAGTACGTGAAAAAATTAATAAGTGAGTCTAGAGTGGCTATAGATAGGATTCTTGATAATTCAATTCTTGTTCGGATCTCTGGGTGATAGGGGAATAATGGGATCAATAGTAAAGTTTCTCACCAACCGATTTTCGTCTGTTGCTGTTCTTTATGTTTCTTTCATGTTATGGATAGCTGTTATAATATTGAATAGAGTCTGGGGTTAAAGTTGGCATCTATTTGTTTTCAACGAGTGTTGAATAATCTTGATGAAGCCAGGTGAATATAAATCTGTATATATATTCAGTTTGTTTCAATTGGACCATGTACTGCAGATTGATGGTGTTACCCATATTGAGAAGACAGCAGATAAGTGGGGAAAGAATTCGAGAGGAGGCGAGTGGCATGAGAAGTGGTTTGAGCATTACGGTGATGGCAAATCACAGAAATGGGCTGATAAGTGGTGCAGTATTGATCCATACACTCCTCTAGAAGATGGGCATGCTCATGTTTGGCACGAAAGGTACTAAATTGGTAGCTTCTATTTTGTTGGTGCATAATGGTTGAGTTGCCAAAATATATGCATGCTATTTTTGTGGTTGTCATAAAAAAAATAAAAGTTCTAACGTGGTTAAACATAGAAGTATTTGCCAGTGCAGGTTGAGAACAGTCATACAAGTAATTCAATTGAACCAGATACTCATATAACGAGCGTTTCAAACACTATTGTCCCTTGACTTTGTTTTTTATAAATGCATAATATTCTTGTGATAGTAATGTAGTATCATGTATGTAAGCAATCAATTCATTATTATGTTTGATCATGACAGATGGGGTGAGGAGTACGACGGACATGGGGGCAGCACTAAATACACTGACAAATGGGCTGAACGTTTTGAGGGTGACGGGTGGTCAAAATGGGGAGATAAATGGGACGAGCACTTTAATCCATATGCGCAAGGGGTAAAGCAGGGGGAGACATGGTGGGAAGGTAAATATGGGGAGCGTTGGAACCGAACTTGGGGTGAAGGTCATAATGGATCTGGGTGGGTGCACAAGTATGGGAAGAGTAGCAGTGGGGAGCATTGGGATACTCATGCCCAACAAGATACATGGTACGAGAGGTTTCCCCACTTTGGTTTCTACCATTGCTTTGAGAATTCTGCCTCTTTACGCAACGTTAAAAAGCCATCTGAATGGTCAGATTCAGGTTGGGAGTCTGACTGATCATGAGTGAATAATTATGTTATGTATGTAGAACTATTTGTTTTTTTTATATGGATGGTGAGAGGATATGTGCTACTATGTTAGTAGATAGATTGTTTAATTAGTGTGCCACTGGTAGCTGCATCACCTGTCTGTCTAACAAATCAAGATATTATCGATGGAGAGGCTCTGAATATGAGCCCCTTTTGCAATGCCCCTGGCCCTGGCTAATAAAAAAAGACCATTTTCACCAACACTAGTCACCTCTCCTTGTTAGTCCGACAAAGTACATCATGTTTGAATTTTGCTTTTCCCAACTCCACCACCACCAGTTTAAAATGTTGTTACTTTATATTTATTGCACTATCAGGCTTTGCATATTACAAATCGCAATACATCTTTCTAGTATTTTTTTTTAAATGGTAAATTTTTTATTGATATATGAATATGTACATGTATAGACTAAGCATCAACTGCTGCGCCCATAGAGATTACTGAAGCTACGGTCCATGGAGTTTGTAATCTTAATTAAGTTCTTGACTGAATAAATGACAAATTTTATTGTCACATGGGAATTAATTCTCTATATTGCAATTGACAAACATATAAGTGTATAGTTTTAACCTACAATATAACATAATACTATAGTTTTAACCTACAATATAACATAATACTAACATCATATTTTTCTCCAAGTAATAAAAATAATTTTTAAAGCTCCTTTAATATAAGAATATTAATAATACTGCATGTTTGTTAAGACCGATATTATCGGCGATTGTGGAGGCATTGAGCCCGACTTTGAATTACAAGAAAACCAAAAAAAAAAAAAAGTGGTTGGGCGCCCTACTGCTGGCCCAAGGTGGCTCTCCTCCCCCCTCCCATTTGTTAAAAGAGGGGGACACTAGTCCGTTTATTTTCCATATTATCCAAAATCTTATTTTTACATTATCTTTTACACAATTTCCTTGCAATACTTTGTCGGCTTTCATACCATGGATCCGAATGATCCATTATATCCAAACTACTCGCAACATTATACTTCTTACGAAAATACGCAAAACTCCCAAGAATTTCAAAGGTACTCGCCAAATTTAGACACTATGCTAAACATCAAGAGTTTGCCAGAAAAGACGTTGAGCTGACATTTGGTGTACTACAAACTCGTTTTGCGTTTATCGAGCATCCATGTTATTCGTGGGATCGTCATGCCATGAGAAAAATTATGATTGCTTTTATCATACTCCATAATAAGATAACAGAGGATGAGAGAGAACTTACCTTAACTATGTTGATTTCACTGAATTTATGAAAGATCGACCAAACAAATAGGCTAATCAAGAATAGAGTGAAAGGAAGAGGAAGAAGATCATCTGAAGCTAAATTGAATGTAGCTGAATTTAAATTATGAAATTAAGTTTAATTGCATGATTAATTGATATCATCATCATCAAGGGAGCGGGTAGGCCTGCAAACGAACCGATCTTTTAGCGAGTAGTTCGGACTCGGCTCGATAAAAGCTCGGTCCGCTCGAGCTCGAACTCGAATGTGAATCCGAGCTTAAATATAGTTCGTTAAATTTATCGAGCCGAGCTCGAATAAGTAAGTATTCTGCTCGAAATCTCGACGAGCTACTTAAAATCGGAACAAACTTTAAAACCTTAGTTTTCCTCAATTTTTGCTCCTAAATTTCTAGGGTTTCTTTCCCTTCCCCTGTTTCTCTCTCTACAAATTCACCTGTGCTCCTCTTCCCGCTAACGTTCACTTGCACCTATACGATACATTCACGCATAATCTTCACCGATTACTCTGTATTCCTCATATCTATCTTTTCTAACTTATTTCATTTGTTCAGTTTCTTTCTAGGGTTTGCAAACCCATTCTCTGTATCATTCTGTAGTAAATTATTTTGTAATAGTTCAAATCGATATGAAAGAATCAACGGAGGCCGAGGAATCGGATAAATTTGAATCTTGCGGCACCGAGAAGCAAGAAAGTTCGCCAAGAGTCGAGGAGTCGGCGGGTGTAGAGGAAAATTGTGAAGATACGGATGAAGATTTGAATTTGGAGTCGATTGTGGATGTTTCTGGTAAAGTAGTCGAGTTACCTCTGATTGATGAGACCCAGCAGAGTGAGGCAGTGGAAGAGGTGTATGTGTTTAAGAATGAGATGAATTTGATACCGAGAGCAGTGGGGATGTATAAGGGCTTAAGAACCCTAAAGTTTTTCGCCAATGAGTTGAATTTGTTTCCTGGGGAGTTTAAGAATGTGATTGAGCTGGAGTGCTTGCAGGTTAAGGTGGGTATGCCCGGGCTTAGTGGTCTGGACTTTAGTAAATTGAAAAATTTGAAGGAGCTGGAGCTGTGTAAGGTGCCTCCTAGGCACTCGAATTTCACTATATTGAGTGAGATTGCCGGGCTTAATCGCTTGACAAGGCTCTCCATTTGTCATTTCTCAATACGGTAATAATGTCTTGTTTGCTAGTTCTCTCTCATTATTGCGTTTAGTTTATGCTGCGGAAGCAACTAATTTGCTTTTGCTATGTCTTTCTTCCGTTTCCATGTTAATGGAATCATATAACTAATGGTTGTAAAGATTGTGGATGTAGTCTTTGGTGTGTCCATATGGTTGATTTACTTAATTGGAGAAGAATGAAAGGCGGCTTGTAATTTAAATTGGTTAAAATTGTAGTTAGCATGCCTACATTCAACGGTCAAGTTGTCAGGATTAAGCTGTTTCAGCTAGGATCTTCATGTTTCACAGTAAAAACTAAATGGGGAAGGAAAATAAAATGGAGGAATATCAAATTCCTTTTGGAAACGTTTCAAGTAAATCAAATCACTTTCAACATCACCCCGTAGTTTGGATTATTATTTTGTTTTATTTATTTTTGGAATTCCTTGTTCCAGAGGTTGGAAAACTATTTTCTCCTATATCTCCTGATTCTTTCCTACGTATTTTGTTTTAAACACGAGCGAGCCTTAATTGAAAAAGAATGAAAGGTGGTTTGTAAGTTAAATTGTTAGAAAATGAGTTAGCATTTCTAATCGTGAAGATGTCAGGATTTGTTTCAGTTAAATTATTTGGATTGCTGAAGAATATCTGAATATGCAAACGAACCTAATACTGAATATAGTTGTGTCCATGTGGTTCTCTTAATTTATTGTGAAGCTTACGGTTATATAGTGAAGTCATCGGCATTTTCTGGGTACATCTTAGCAATCAAATATAGTTGATCTTGTGGTACAATAAGTTCCTTTGCACAATGTCTTAAACCTGTAGTAATATTCTGTGTACACATGATTGCTATAAGTTACTACATATATTTCGGAAGGGCTTTTGTTAGTTAATGTTGTTGCTGGATAACATATAAAGTTTTCCATGTTATACTGTACTAGTTATCATTTAAACTCTAATGGCTAGTCTCTTTTACATCACTTGAGAGATTTAATTCTATGAATAAGAAACTCACATTTGAGAGTAGTCAGGGATTTAAACTCATTCACTACTAATGCCTAAAAGATCAGTAGTTGCTGGATAATATTGAAGTAAATGCAGAGTATCAATATCAGGATTCTCTCATTTTATTATGCTTGGTTCCAATTTCTGATTTCGTTATTCCTATATGTTCCCTATGCTAATCGAGTTCTTGAATTTGTAAATTGCAAACTGGTCTAGTGAATTTCGGTAGTATCCATATAGTTGCAGATTTGTTCAATAATTTCGATGTGCATTGGAAGTTTTTCTATGTAGTATAATATTTAATTGTATGCTGAAAATTGTTCATAAGGAATCTGCATGTCATAGTTCTTTGGGAAACACTAGTGATTTTATTGTGGTTTTCCTTTCTGCAGGCATCTTCCTCCAGAAATTGCATATCTTAGCAATTTAGAGTACTTAGATCTTTCATTCAACAAGATGAGGAAGTTACCTGGTGAGGTGAATTCGTTGAGATTATTGATATCACTCAAAGTCTCTAATAATAAATTGACTGAGCTACCCAGACTTTCTTACCTGCAAAGATTGGAGGAGTTGGATCTGTCAAACAATCGGCTTACATCATTGGGGTGCCTAGAACTTGAAAAAATGAGGAATCTTAACACTCTAAACCTTCAGGTATGTGCAAAATATCAGCATCTTTTTATGGCACAAGACAGTGGACTTGTTTGTAATTTTCATCAGCCTTCCTAAGCTCTTTTGTCAACTTCTTGTTTTCTTTGCTTATCCAATTTTGTTAAATGTTACTATATGATCCTAGCCTTACATGCATGCTTTTGCCCCCATGAAACTTTGTTGAAGAATAACCAGCTACATGGTTGTGAAATACCGTCCTGGATGTCCTGCAATTTGGAGGGTAATGGGAAGGACCCATTAGATGATGAATCTGCTGAGATGGATGTGTATGAAGGTAAAATGCTGATATCCTGTTGCAACTTGCATGGCATGCAGTGTCCTTTCCAGCCTTCTCCTATTTTTAAAGTCCTGAAGTTGGGTTTGCGGTTTGATTCATTTCAGGTTCTTCTGTTGCACAATCAAGTCAAGTTATTGGCTCGTCACCGAATAGCCAGGGGTCAGCTACGCGAAGGGAGAAAGGATGGAAACGTCGTTATAACTTGCAAACAAAAACTAGGCAGGAGCAAGCCCTCAACTTCAAGAAATGGAAATCTGACGTTACTTCTAGAAATTCTCCAGAAAAATGCTTGACATGCAAAGCGGTGGGAAAAAATGCTGATGCATCATCAGAAGGTGTATCCGCCGTTGAAGATGTGGATCTTGATACCAAAGATATACTCCCCGAAAGTGATGTAATTGGAATTTCAGTTACTAGTCCTCCGAACAATAAATTAAGTGCAATCAAATATTCTATGGATGGATGTTTGTGTTCAGCCAAGGACTCCAGTGGAACTCAAAGTGAAGGTGTGGGTGGCGATCCTGAATCTAACGAGATTCTGGACTCTCTTCCTGATGACGTTGTGGCACTTGATGATGGTTCCTCATCTGAAGTTTGTATCTCTGTACTCAAGTCAAAGAGGCACTCAGAGAAGGATTTAGATAACCCTAAACCCACCAAAACTCGGAGACCGACTAGTGATGCCTACTGTTTGTCGTGTCAATATAGTGAAAAATCATTTTGTGGAGTTGAGGATCATCTACCTGATGGATTCTATGATGCAGGACGGCATCAGCCTTTCATGCCACTGAACAGCTATGAGAAAAATGTACATGCTAATGCCCGAGAAGTGATTCTCCTTGACCGGTGAGTGCCTTTTCATGTCTGTTATTTTTATAGCCAATGGAGGTAATGTATGTATATCAATCTATTAATTCTGGTTGGAGTAGGACTTACTTTAATAAAAATACCATTTCTATTGATTGACTTAGTCATGCCAAGGGTATTAAAATTATTGTTTGTGGGACAAATAAGTTGATGGAACAACAATAACTGAGCTATCCCAATATTAGGGGATAAAAGATGAGCAATTGAAGAATATAATTTTTCTGAATTTCTCCAGGGCAAGAGATGAAGAATTGGATGCCATTCTACTGTGTGCTCGATCATTGATGTCTCACTTTAAGCAAATAAACAGTTCCATCAGTGAGTCCAGAGATTCTACAGTTGATGATTTGCATATCGCATCGTTGCTTGCTCTTCTTGTATCAGATCACTTTGGAGGAAGTGATAAAAGTGGAGTTGTTCAAAAGACGCGCAAATCTGTTTCTGGTTCAAACCGGAAGCTTCCCTTCGTTTGCACATGTGCAACTGGGAGCAGCAGTGATACTAATAAAGCTACAAAGCAACCCGTGGAAGCAGTGGAAGATGTTGCTTTCCTTGGTATATGTGAGAAATTTCTCCAAAATGTTAAAGAAAAGCGTAAATCTGTTATAGTTCCTATAGGTGGTCTGCAATTTGGAGTTTGCAGACATAGATCATTGCTGATGAAGGTATACTTTTAGTAGTGATTTTGTTCAATGGTTTATTGAATACATCTGCAATAATGAAGTTAAATAATTTCCTGTCTTATATATACTGCAGTATCTATGTGATCGCATGGAGCCTCGTATTCCCTGTGAGCTAGTCAGGGGTTACTTGGATTTTTCTCCACATGCGTGGAATGTGATTGTTATAAAGAGGGGTGACAAGTTTATGCGTATGATAGTTGATGCATGCAACCCCCATGACATTAGGGAAGAGAATGACTTTGAATATTTCTGCAGGTCAGTACTTCATTCCTCCGCTCTCTCAATATTCTTATGTCTAAATTAGTTAATACTTAATAGTAGTAGTTTTACTTGGTATGCTCTCCATTATTGATAACTTGATCTTTATGCAATGTTCTATTTAGGCAAATTTAAATTTGATTAGCTCCTCTTGTATGTGCCATCTTCAGCTGTGAACATTTTGTTTCATGCTGTTCACAAGATTTCCATGAACATAACATCCTACACTCATGTGCCATTCCTGGACTCAAAAGACTTTTATGTGCATTTCATTCTCTGCAGCTCATGCAGAACATTCACATGGTCCCGTTTAATATATTTGTGAAACCACCAATATTTTATACTTCAATTTAGTATTTCTGGTTTGTCAATATCATAGTTTTATTAGTATACTTCAATACTAGGTAATGTTTTATGTCAGGACTGGAGAACTCTAGTTGTATTTTTCTTGCTATATACAAAGGCTTGTAAATGCTTCTTAACATAGCCATTTAGTTCCATACGCTTCATCTTTTGTTTCGAACTGATATATGCATTAAATTTTAGGTATATTCCCTTGAGCCGTATGAGTCCTGGTATGGTGGGTGATGATGCTTCTCCCAATTGTTCATTTCCTTCCCTCTCTGCATGTGATAAAATTGGGGAAGTGGCATCAACCTCTCTGATGCGCTGTGTTGTTGGATCACTTGAGGCTGTGGCAAAGGTACAGTCGACTCTAGCACTTGAGCATGACATATTTTCTCCCCGGTCCTTGTATTTCTGTCGATGTTCACATGGAATTGGTATTTGGTGGAATGCTTTTTACTGGTGTTCGCGGAGTTGCATAGCTCTTATACCTGGTTGAAGAGTACCTCTCTATATACTTTATAAATATAACATGAATTTTGTGTATCACACAGAATCAATTTAATACTGCAGGTGCGGAGTATCGAAGTAAATGGAGCTTCTCACGACGCAGTTAGGAACTTCGAGCTGTGTTGCTTAGGGGAAGTCCGGATATTGAGCATCTTGAAGCACCCTTGTATTATAGATTTTTTTGGTCATCATATATCTTCCAAGTGGTCACTGACAGCAGAGGGGGACGCTGAGGGTCGAAAATTGCAGTCTGCTATATTAATGGAGTACATAAAAGGAGGCTCCTTAAAGGTGAGCTCTGAATTTCAGGTGTATATACAGTTTGTTCATTCTTCACTGCTCCATGCATCTTTATAAATAATCTCTACGTGTATTTGCAATATCGCAGAGTTACTTGGAGACATTGTCAAGTGAAGGTGATAAGCATGTTTCACCTCATTTGGTACTGTCTATTACCAGAGATGTAGCATTTGCCCTGACAGAAATACACTCTTGTAAAATCATTCACCGTGATATAAAGAGTGAGAATATATTGATTGATCTTGAGAAGAGGAAGCAGGATGGTAGTCCTACTGTGAAGATTTGTGATTTTGATAGAGCTATACCTCTTCATTCTTCCCTTCATACTTGCTGTATTGCACATATTGGAATACCTCCACCTCATATTTGTGTTGGGACTCCCCGATGGATGGCTCCTGAGGTGTTCCGTGCTATGCATGAGCCAAGCCAGTATGGATTGGTAAGTCTAGCAGATGTCAATGGACCCCGAACCCTGTACCGAGTGTTTAGGTTGCCAGATCATGTCTTTCATACATACAAATTATATCACTTTATTGAATTTCTAGTTATTAATTACTGAAGCGCATCTCAATTGGTAAGACGCTCCACCTCTAACCAATAGGTCGGGGGTTCGAGTCACCACGGGGGTAAATTGGGAACAATTATTGATCCTTGCTTTGCTTCTTTCAATTTTTTTTTTTTTTACTGAAATAGACCAGGATCTCCAATTTATTCACTCTTGGGGACGACCATTTTTTCTAAACATTAGAGAAAACCACACTCCTGAGTCCTGACATTTTGGTCAGTGGTGGTGTAGGTTTGGAATTTTGGAATGGGGTCGTAAAAATGTGATCTTTTCTAATGTTTAGGAATGATGGAACTTTTTGAAGAATTTCTCATCTTTAAGACTTAAGAGGCCTAATAATGTCTTTTCTTCTCCTGCAAGTTATTCTCTGGATTTCTATGTTTGTGACATGATTTTTTGGATTATATGTAATTGTGCAGGAAGTGGATATTTGGTCATTTGGATGCCTGCTTCTGGAGCTACTGACGTTACAAGTCCCATATTCTGGGTCGTCAGATCCTGAAATACACAAACATTTGCAGGTACTAATTCATAATTCTAATTTGCTATTTTAGAATTAAATGTAAAGAAGTGCTTGATTTTTTTATTTTATTTTGAGAATTAAAGAAGTGCTTGATTAGAGGTGTGCTGTTTAATATCATGTTGTCACAATTCAATTCATAGTGTTTTTTCCCTTGCATGGGGTCATACACTTTGGATTTGAGAAGATTGACTACAATTTCCCTCTAGCAGTAGTGATTTTTTCTTCCTTTCTCTGGGTTACTCTTGTCGATTTATTTACATTATATTTTGAATGAATGTTATAAATAAGCGGTGCCTGAAGATGGAGAATTGGGTGTTTGGTGGAACGTATTTTAGTTTCTGGTTTTTAAGTGTTGAATTTATACAGATGGGAGAACGACCCAGGCTGCCAGATGAAATGGAGGCATTGGCTCAACCTGATACGGAACAGGATGATGAATCTGACCACACCCTTAGGTTCCTCGTCAAATTATACCATCAGTGTACGGTAAAAAATCCTGCTGATCGTCCATCTGCAGAGAAAATTTATAGTTTGTTACTCAATCATTCAATCTCAGACATTGATTCAAGAGGCTCAGAGCAAGATTAATTTTTCTTCGTAGATAGTCATTTAACATAGTGAGATCCAGAATTTTGTAGCTGTGGGGATTTGTAATTTTAGCGAATGGATTCTTAGATTGGTTCAGAGAAGCAAAGTATACTAGAGAGAGTTCTCAATTGTGTTGTACTAGTACTAGTATAATTTATCGGTGTGTACCTGTAAACATGGATTCAAATTGTGTATTTGTAATGGTAGCGAATGGATTCTAAGATTGGTTCAGTGAAGCAAAGTATACTAGAGAGAGTTCTCCATTGTGTTGTACTAGTACCAGTATAATTTATCGGTGTGTACCTGTAAACATGGATTCAAATTGTGTACTTGTAATGGTAGCGAATGGATTCTTAGATTGGTTCAGCGAAGCAAAGTATACTAGAGAGAGTTCTCCATTGTGTTGTAATTTATCGGTATGTATCTTACATCACCTTGTACCTGTAAACATTGATTCAAATTGTGTATGTTACCGGTATTTAAATACATATTTGAAACTAAAATTTACACAGTTTTGTGTTCGTCTAGATTAAACCTGCCTACAATTTTTATAGCTTTCCCTATCTGGAGTTTCATTACAGTTTTTCATTACAGTGTTCATATATATACTTATATGCCCTCGCTTTCATTCACACATGCAGACTGACTTCTGTACCTCAATTAATTAATTTCTCGGGAAAAATAAAAAGGAAACATACATGAATCATGATCACTGAAATTAAACTGAAGCTAACTACTACAGTAATCTTTACATGACTGATCCAAGTTGATTCAAACCACGTCCACCACTACTACATCCATACATAAAAATATACAACAAAGCTCTTTGCCAATTGCCCATGCATTGCTAAAACAAACCCCATTGGTTTGCAAAGTTAACAAATATTTGCCGCCTATTACAGCCTGCTTTTCACTAGGCCTCAACATTCAAGTCAGCAGTAAAACATTACTCTTTTTACATTCTCTTTCAGAGCCGGCAATTGCCGAACAACACCCGACTCTACCCGTGATATCTTGCCAGCGCTACTGCCATTCTGCTGCAACCCGTCTGGTTCCATGTAGAATCTAGCCCGAAATGCAGCTAGATGTGCATAATATGCTGGAGGAACTGCCAAACCAATAAATCAGATTAGAAAATACTTCTATAAATCAGGCTTAGTAGACGTAGACCTTGTGGACAAGTATGAGCGAGCCACATGATTGGAAATCATTGTTTTAAATTCGTCTAACACTAATGTCTTGAGTGATGTGCTACATTGGGATCCACAAGGTTTGTGCAACTTATTCATCTACACTCAGTATGAGGCATGTATAGCAAACCTAATTTGATTAACTACTCAGGTCAAATTTTAGGTTATAGTGAGATGGCTTACCAACAGAAACCGAGCGCGTGCATCTTGCATATGTGTAACAGAGATTGTTTGTCAGTGACTGAATTCCATCTGCAGTAAAATTGTTCTCATCCCAAAGTACATGGTAATGAGCAGGTCGACTAGTTCCCTGCAAATGTTGATAATGGATTTCACGATCAAATTAAACTCAATACACAGGCTTTTATTGTTGAAAAGAAGCATAATACGGAGAACTCATGGTTGGACCTGAATGCCAGCATGGCTACAGAGATAGAAGTCAAACTCAGATGGATGGCAGATTTTAGAATCAATCACCGTGCCTGCACAAACAGACGTATCATCAACAACATGATTTGTTTTATCAAAATGTCTGGACAATCCTAACTGAAAGTTGGGTTTAATGGAGCCTAGGTTTACGTGTCATTTTAAGTTTTAACATTAATGAGGGCTCTGTATGTAATTTTGTCAAATGGCCAAGACAGGAAAATGATGTTACCAGGTAATACGTTTCCACTCTTGTCGGTGCTGCTCTTATCCCTATGATTGTTCGGAAAGAGTCTGGTATGATGTCGTTTCTGAACTATAATAAAAGTCACCGGTGGTTGGTAATTTGGCTCCAATGAAGCACAGGCCTGCATATGAATTATCATTAACAAGCGACTGAGACGATACTGTATCTGGACACCATATAGTAGCAGAAATGTGGCCAATGAGGGTATTTTTAACTACAAAAGAAAGAAGTAGGAACCTTACCTTCCTAATTGCATCCAGCTCAAACAACAGTACTTGGTAAAATTGTCCTTCACTGACACCATCCCTGATTATTTCATTCCATCAGTCACGTAACTTGGGTTAGAGATGGAGAAAGTTATCAAGTATTACTGAAATTATACTGCAGCATGAAATCATTTTATGTAATCTAAAACATTGAATTTGTAATTTGTAGAGAGGTGTGGAACTAATCATTCATATTAGTTTTTAACACATCATTTAAAGGGTTTAAAGAGCTAAAGGGTAATGGAACCAGATTTAATGTGGACAATTAAATATAGCTGCAAAACAATCTATTTCTGTAACAATGCGTAGATTCCAGTAAGTGTGGCAGTGTAGGGTAAATTGACAATTAGTTTGTTTTATTAGTACTTAATGTGAGGAATAGAAAACAAGTTTTTCTGTTCTTTCAGAAAACCATGCTGAACCATATAATACTATCAACACAAAGTAGTAAATAACTTACCTGTAGAATATTATCCTCTGTGGTTTTTGTCCAGTTGCTTTTCTAAATGAAACCAAAAGATCCCTGAAAGAAAGGCAGAGGCTTCACTCAAGTGAACCAGCAGAGATAATCATATGTCGGACGAATAATTGCCACAAAAATAAAACTACAGATAACAGATTATGAAGGAGCCACGGAAAATCTGAGATATGCACAGTAACAGACCTGATCATGCCACCACTAACTGTACCACGAACAGGATCCTGCCAGGTCTTGTATAAATCTTGTATCAATTCTTGCCTGTGAGCTTGAGCACAAACCAACCCTGCGTATTTTGTAACCTCTGGCCAGTCTTGAGAAGCAACCACCTACATTGAAAAAGATGGTTTAGCAACCTGGTAAATACTACATCTTAGATGTGCAATGGGCCAATTGGGTATTGTTGTTGGTTAAGAACTGTACAGCAGCGATTGATGGACTGGACTCCTCTCCATTCTCGGGGTGTGTTACATCTGCTCCAAAGATAATTGTAGGTATGTCGCTAACCAATGGAATTCTGCAACTTATAGCATCCAGGAGAACTGTGTTTCTGCCACCCATCTGATTGAAAATATTGAATGTTAATGAGAGAAACGTAATGAGGTAGAATTTCATTTCTAACAACTTAGAATAGCATGTCACAAAAAGAAAAATAATTGTGTACCTTAACATTTATCTTCAAGGATACATTAGCCAAATATTGTTTGTTGATCTTGAAAACATGCTTAGTAAGACAACACTGGGATATCAAACCAAGATCTGTTTCGCATATTCGCTTCAAATCACCTACAACACACACAAAAAGAAAAGGTTAATGCAACATACTTTCCATAATACGGTGAACAAGTCAAGGAAATTGGTTTAGGTTTTGCATCACCAACCATATAGTGAACCATTGTTATCGGGTAAAATGGCTAACAAGAGCTCCAGTTCCTTTCCTTTCAATTTATTCACGGATGCATGGAAGACGTGCTTTAAAGCTTTCTCAGCTTGATCAGGCCGTGCATTGTAGATTGGAATTACTGGTTCGGGGTTGAATTCCTGTTAGATGAGAAAAAGAGATGTTTTGACCATTCTCAGAACAGTTCTGTGGAAATAGAAGGCAGAGGGACCAGAAATGTACCATGCCAGATACTTGACACATTTGGGCAAGCTCATTGCAGAATCCCCGAGCAACATTATCTTGGACACCCCGTGAGAAGTTAATGCATGCCCACCGACTAACCGTCATACCATTGATCATTTTCTGTGTAATAAAAAACCATAAGAGACTCACTCAGACAAGTATCAAGTAATGCTATGAATAAACGCTATACTTGTTTCTTGAAACTAAACTCAGGCGTGTAGTTTTTCTTCTAGCATAAGATTCTCCCCTTTTTCCCAGATCATTATGTATATGCACCAAGTTCGTAGTACGGGCGAGTTCGCAATCGGAATACGAGTACGAAATTCGCCAATCTAGTGTACTCGATACGATAGCGTATTTTTACTACACATAATTCGTAATTCGCTTAATACGTTTTTATTTTTAAAATGACTATAACAGAAAATAAAAAGCAAAACAAAGCTGTGATGAAAATAAACAAAACAGAATGCCAAAACACATTCTCCGGATGATCAAAACAGAATCACTTCATAAATCAAAAGTTCAAAACAGAGTACAAAACAGAATGCCAAAACACATCAATGATCAAACCAAAACAAAACAGAAGAACAGTCAACAGAGTAGTACAAAACACATCAAACCAAAGGTCCAAAACAAAAATAACTCATTCTCTAAAGTTCTAAACCTCTCCAGCTGCAGCACCCTGATCAAGATCGTCATTGTCCGGATCAACATCCCATTTTTTGGATGCTCCGGTCTTGTACTCATTAGTGAAGCGAGAAATCAACCGAAGATTTGAATGCACAAACACCAACTTTTCAGCCCGGGTGTTGTTCAACCTATTCCGTACAACGCTATGAATGAATTTGTACGTGCTCCAATTCCTTTCGGCCGATGAACTGCTAATAGGTTGGGACAACACTTTCATTGCTACCTCGGCTAGTAAAGGAGCTTCCGAACCATAAGTTGCCCACCATTTAATAGGATCCATGGTTAAGGCATCCATTTGTGCCTCATCCTTTGAAAACAAGCCTTCTTTCATGTGAAATTTCCCGTATTGTTTTCGCAAAATGTCGTCCTCTTAAGAGCTCTTTCCGGCTATTTTACTGAAAGCTGCCAAGACACCTTCCGTGACTTCTCTATCCATGTTCGGAGGCACTCTTTCCACACCTCCGGGTACTGGTGACTGGAGATAGTACTTGTTGTAAAACCGCGGGTTAAGTGCAAATCCAAGACAATGGAGGGGAACGTTCATCTTCTCCCATCTTTGAGTTATGAACTGCTCCATCATTGGTAAGTCTGATTTGTACCTAAAAGAATAAATACTAACATGTTAGTTACTTAGTTCAAATAAATTCATAAAAGAAAATAAATTACAATAGTAAGAAGATAACTTAATACATATTACCTATTAGTGTTCATGATGTCTTTAATCTCCCCCAACATATTGTCCATTTTCTCATAAATTTCGCCCATCAACGGACCTTCACCATCAGCAAATTTCAGAACATGAAACAGAGGTTTCATAACAGTAAGAGCATTCTCCACCTCCTCCCAGAACATGTTGTTCTTGCAATCATCAGCAACTTGATTGCCTAATTCTCTTGTGGCCTGATCTCCTTTTCTTACCCATTTTTCCCATTTCCTTTGACAAACCAAAGTAACCAAAGCATCGCGACAATCGGACAATCTTTTAAGCAATATGTAATAACTACCAAATCTAGTTTTAGCAACTTTCAGTAGTTCGAGCTTTGAGTGAGCCCTAAACATAGCTAAACTTGCTTGATGATTGGTTATGTATTTCACAATTCCTTTGCCCTTCTTATAAATACTGCTTAACCAAGAAAATTCCTTCGCAAAATCTTTGAATAGCAAATTCAAAGTATGAACGACACAAGGAGACCAAAAAATGTGTTTGTGTACCTCTTCGATTCCTCTTCCCGCTGCCACACAATTTGAAGCATTGTCTGTCACAACCTGAAGCACGTTTGAGGGTCCAATATCGTCGATGGCTTTCAGCAAGTACTCTGCTATTACAACACCTGTTTTCTCAATTCCAGAGAAGTCTCCAGCGTACATGAACATTGCGCCCCGGCTGTTCTCTGCAATGACATTAATCAGTGGTTCATTTTTTACATTGGACCACCCATCAGAAATAATCGACACTCCTTGAGTGCTCCAAGTATCTTTGATCGGAGAAAGTTGTTTCTCTGTCCTCCTCCTGCATTCATCAAGCAATGTTGTCCTTGCTCTTTCACAAGACGGGCCTTTGTATCCTGCTGGAGCTCTGCGTATAGCGCTGATCATCTCTTGATATAGTGGACTGCGCATCACATTGAAAGCAATGCCATTCCCAGCGAAGAATCGCAATATTGATTGATCAACCTCATCTCTCTCCACCATGCCAAATGCTTCCTGAATTGGGTTTGTGGAAACCTGTTTACAAAAGGCAGAATATTAACAAATTTTGCAAAGTATTAGAAAGATATGCAAATTTTATTAACAAGTGGAAACCAGTGGAAACCTGTACCTGTTTCTGTTTTTTGTTGACGACTGAACTTCGTAAAGAAGTTGATACTCCAGCTTCTTCAGCCTGTGAAACAAGCTGAAACAACCTCTGGTACTCTTGTCTATTCTCCATCAATTTGTTGCAGCGTCGGATCTCGGGTTTCACATTAGGCAGGGGGCCAAAGAAGTGTTGATGAATTCTGGTGTATGTACTCATGAACATGCCTGAGCAATACTTACAAATCCATTGTTTGTTTGAACCTTTAGTCTTCCCGGTAAAAGTAACATGTTGTTGCAGTGGCTTTTCTTTATCATCGGTTGATCTCTTTCTCTTTGCCTCAGTCGGACTTTGATGAGGTTCAGCTGTGAGAGCAAGTGTTTGGCTGCTCTGGTTTTGGGTATCATCATTCTCCAACTCATCAGAAGATGAATCAGAATCAAATGTCTGTTCGACATCTACAGGGGTAGGGTTTTCGTTTTGGGGGCGGGGATTATTTTTTCCAAACATGATAGTTTAATTTGTGGGCTTGGAGATTGGTATTTCTGTGGGTGGATGGATGAGTACTGGATATCTACTGTATATCTATTTATAGCGGGAAAATGATCTTGCTAATTAGTCTTGATGATTCCTTAATTAATGATCAAGAGCACGCCAGGGAGCAAATTTCTGGGTTTATGCATTAGATTAATTAGTTTAGTTGAGAAAATATTGCCGTTGATGACTACCCTAAAATTGTTAAGGGTACTAAACTGCATATAATCAAGAGTTTAGGGGGTTTAGGGTTTAGGGTTAGGGTTCAACCGCTATCTTGGCTCATCGCATAAATGAATTGAAATACATTCAATAATGATCGAGTTTAGGCCAAGTTCGTCTTATGAAAAAAATACAAGTTCAGATTTAATAATTCAGATCAAACACTCACTCGTCGCACGAACGAGCACTTAACGTATTTCAAGTTCAACATGATTATTTTGTATATCGAACGAGCTCTATTACAGACTAACAAACTTCATAACTATAATACATCCAAATAATGATCAGGCTTAGGCCAAGCTCGACTCGTTAAGAAACACAAGTTGAGATTTCAGAACTGAAGTTAAACATTGGCTCGTCACATGAATGAGCTCTTAACACATCTCAAGCTCAACATGATTAATCTAAGCGAATGAGCACTATTACAAACTAGCAATCATAATCGTACTCAAGTTCAATAATGATCGAGCTTAGGCCAAGCTCGACTCGTTAAGAAAAGCAAGTTCAGATTTCATAACTTAAATCAAACACTGGCTCGTCACATGAACAAGAGTACTTAATATATCTCAAGTTCAACATGATTACTTTATATATCGAACGAGCTCGAATATTACAGTTGAGATTTCAGAATTGAAGTAAAGCATTGGCTAGTCACATGTATATACTAGAATCGCGTCACGTGTTACACACGTGAAGCATATTCATATTATTGTGGCACTTTTTTTTATTAAAATTGATAATTGTAATATTATCTTTAATGTCAATAACTATTTGAGTTGCGCAATTTAATTCAATTTACAACAATTAACTTGTAAATATATAATCCATATGGCTTGTAACTCTTCAAATCTATCAAATAATAGTCGATAATTACATAATTTTTAATTTTGTCATAAATTAAATTTAACTAAAACAAAATACAAATCAAGGAAAATATAAAATCATATAAAATTATTATTAGACATTATAGTAGTTTATTTAACCATAAACTAATCTTAAATATTTTCAATTTCGTATATTCATTTTTCAATTTGAGTATTTTAAGGCACCTAAAAGTTTAAATTAGTAATTTTTCAGTACTTAATTTCATTAAGAGTACTTTATATATATATATATATATATATATATATATATATATATATATATATATATATATCTATAAAAAA
>JAYMSL010000616.1:0-22422 GCA_036897195.1 Plantago coronopus
TTACAGACTTAAGCTGAGAAAGCTTAGTATTAGGGGTTATCAGTCTGCTACTAAATGTATCATCATCAAAATCCTAAGGAATACATCAGTCTAACAGACCTAATGAGCCTTGTCGCCTTAAAAACCTTCAGAGGGAAAATCCAATCGGGATAAAACCCCCTAAGGGAAAAAAGAGTACAACGAGTCATCAGAAATCCGAAGCCAACCACAACCACAACAACATGTGAACCCGGGCCTGAGTACATACAATAATACTAATATAATCTACGCTAGTCTAAAGTCCCGAGCCACCCTAGCCGAAACACTAAACGCCCTGAGACGGGACCAAATCTGTCAAAACCTGCACCTCCAGCTCCGAAGCCCCCCTATACCTGTCAAAACATACACCCAAAAATTACAACATCAACTATCCACGTGCCAAACACAACACCGATTCAAGGAACCAGCTCAATGAATTATTATAACTTGCAAACAACCCATTACCTTTGAACCAGAACCACGACGCTATCTTCACACACTCCACAATTTTGGGGCTTAAACAACTGATTTTTTTTTTAATTTGATCACTGATGGTCTTAGTTATATCTGTAATGTTTTTATGTCTCTAAAAGAAAAGTTTATCTCTCACGAGACTTCCTATATGACTTTTATATTTATTTATATTTATTTTAATAATCGTTTGATGATGCTTCACTCTCATCTATTTTTTTAATTTAATTGTAATTTTTCGGAATTGTGCCGGCCCGTTCGCAGATGTCAGAAAAATTGTTGAAGACTGAAAGAAGAGGCTTGACAGGACGGTCGAACCCGCCTTTTAAAACATCGATTGTGGTTGTCTCTCTTGCCCCGCTTTTGAATGAGATGATCTCTAGGTTGTAAATAAAAAAATTAACTCATCAGTGGAGATAATGATGACTAATTATATATTAAGGTAGATATTTCCATATTTTAAATTATTTCATTCATTACTCATATATAAAAACTAATTATTGGTAGAGAAGTAACCCTCTATGAACTCAAATGAATATTGAACCATAAACTCATCAAACGATCACAAGAATTTAATCATAAAACCTCAAATGTAAAAAAAGAAAATACATAATCCCTCCAAGAACAATCTTCCCATTGTATATTCGGTCAACAAAATAAAAAATACAAGTATTATATTGTAAGTGGGGTGGTTGTAGTACTTTTTGTGTGTTGTAATTAAATGGGTGGATGAAGATTTGAGACCACATGTCCAAAAAAGGAAATGAGAATCTTTGTATTTGACTACAAAAAAGGAAACTGGGAAGCTATTGACTGGACGGAAGGAGTACTAGCTCTTATTTGAGTATTATTTTGGTGCAGACACACGAGTCATCTTTGAGTGCTCCATCTCCGTCCTCCGATCTAAAACTCAAAACAATATGAGAATAAACACGTGTCAGCTTGACAAGGTGACAAGTATATATGAATACACGAATGCATTATGTGTTTGACTGACTTTTCACGTGATTATGCACAATAATGTTTGTTTAATGTCTAGCGGACTCTCATATTCAAATTGATATTGATCATACTGTAACAATGCTCTCTGATTTACCGGTTTATCCTACACCATATCTTTAACTTAATTTGTACTAAAAATTTCTAATTATCTTAGATGATTATTTCCAATTCATCTCAAATCGAATAATTTTGGAATAACATTTATGAATTTCATAAAACTTGCACAGAATCCCTTGTGTTATTTTATACGTTGAAAATGTACAATAAGTTGATGCATATACACGACACGGTTACAATTTACACATCTAGCACCAAAAAGCTAGAAAAGTCCAGTACCAGAATACTCCCACAGCGCAACGTACAACACTGCATTGCAGGCATCTTCCGGCAAATTGACCTCTACGATCTTCTACCTCAAACAAAATAATTGCCAGCTCAAAGGGAAGGGGACTTTTCCGAAATGAAATGAAATCTCAACACAGACAGATTTGAATTCAAGCCATTGTTACACAATCCAATCAATCATCCAGAGATTTTTAGCATCAACAGCGATACAGATCCAGTAATGCATCTTTTTCTCCGTTTTTTGCATCTATGCATATGATGTTTGCAGTGAAATTATTAGCTTCGGTCTGCAATTACGCGTTGAATTACAGCAGCTTGTGTGTGATTGTTGTTTTCTGTAGGAAGGGGATTGTTGAGCTGAGTAGATAAAGATGTCAATCTTCGACGGTCTCCCAATTTCGCGAGATAAATCGGTGAGCTTCTTTTGATTGACTTGCTCGTCATTTTGTCTTATTGCGTTCAGGAAGTAGGCGGAATCAGGTGGAAGTGGGTTTTATTTGTTAGTTTGTAGAGAAAGTGGCTGGTGGAGAAATGAAGTTGAGTTTTCTGGCTGAATGGGGAAAGTTCACTTGCTCTTTTTTTTGCTGATGGACCTTTATATTTTGTGACAAACTAATTTGGTGAAAGATTGGAGATTTGGGAATGGGAATTCTGTTGTTTATATCCTATTTTGTATTCGAAAGCTGAATTCGATTTCGTACTTCGCTGTAATTTAGTTACCGAAGTAACCTAACGAAGCCATTAGGAGTTGCTGGCAGTGAAGCAGAGGTTTAAATGCAATGGTTGCATTCTGTCGTAGGAAACTGGGACTTGTGGTCAATTGCTTCAGGAAGTGTCATAAGCTATGAATTTGTTCAGTTGAATTGACCCATTTGTTGATATAGCTGGCTCTAGCATACCTTGAGTCCTTCATAAAACCGTTGTGTAAATAATTAGATTTCCTTGGCGGGAGAGGTGCAGAATGTTTTCGTGAAAATTCTGAAGGTGTTTTTTGGTCAATTGCAAACTGATTTTCCTGCTTAAAAGTTCTTCATGAAATTTGATTGATGATTATACACTTCATTTATTACGTTTATTGAACATAAATGCTCAACGATAACTTAGCCACAACCTGTAAATTTTAGTCCGTTCTCGTGTTCCTTTATCTCAGTAAACCAATCATTTATCGACTTACTCCAGATGGATTTGATCATCTAATTTATGAGCTTGGAACCTACAGAGAGCATTGTTTATTCATTTTCACCTTTCAAAGGGTATATAAAAACTATCCCAATCCCAAATCTTGCTTTTGTTCATCTGACCCATTCTCCAAGTGGAACATATGATACATTGTCATGTGTTACTGACTTTATTCGTGAACCACAGAAAGAGGTTGTACTATGTAGATGTAGTATCTTGATGAATTCTTTCATTGTAATTGCAGTATCTGAGGGAAGAACTTTCCAAAATAGATGAAAGTTGGGCGGCAGCACGTTTTGATTCATTGCCCCATGTGGTGCATATGTTAACATCTAAAGATCGTGAAGCGGAAGTGCAAGTCTTAAAGGAGCAAAGCGACATCATTGAAGAAGTTGTCGATGAAGTTGTGCATGCATATCACAGTGGCTTTAACAAGGCGATTCAAAATTATTCCCAGGTGTGCTAAAGTTAATTGTCTTTGGTTCACTCGAATTAACATATGGCATATTTGAGAAATATGCTTCTATTTGAAGTCGACACGTCCGTGTTGTTTTATAGCTTACTAGGGATGATTCTGACTCTCTTTTATTATCTTACTCTGCTGAGCTTTGATGTACATGTTAATGAATCAATACTATCAACAGTTTTTATAAAGTTCGCATGCCCGTTATTTTACTATTACGGTTAAAAGATCTACTCCTCTGAGTGCTGAGAATTATCGATACAATTTTGTTATCCTTCAGATATTGCGCCTATTTAGTGAATCTACACAAAGCATTGGAGTCTTAAAAGTGGATCTAGCTGAGGCGAAGAATCTTCTTGGTGCTCACAATAAGCAGTTGCATCAGTTATGGTATCGGTCTGTTACTTTGCGACATATAATCGCTCTGTTAGACCAAATTGAAGGCATAGCCAAGGTCTGTATGTCTTAATACATTTTCTCTTCATGCAAATATTTGTTAATCTGTTCTTCAAATTCCCCACTTATGCTCCACTGTGACGGGATCATGAAATGATTTAACGAGGCCTATCTCTTGGTGACTATATCTTTTAGCTTTTCATCCATGGTGTTGTATTGCATGCATAAAATTGCTATCTGGTTAAGTGGTTTATCAAAACTTATGAGTTCGTTTGCAATTTTTCTTATCAAAAAATAATTTGAGGAAGGGTGTTTTCATTTCGACCCCTTGTTTTCTTCCTCTTCTTCTCCCTTTTTTTTTTTTTTGTTCTTTTCCGTTTTTCTTTCGTTCTTCCTTTATCCCCATGTGATGTTGGTTTGGTCTTCTGAAGCCGGTTCCATGCTTCCTTTTGGTGAATATGCCTACCATGGGTTGGCTGCGCAACCAGGCCTGGAAAGAGCATTCGGAAAACTATTATATGACAGTGTGTTTTACTTTATCTGTTTGATTGCCTGTTGTGTTCTTGTTGGAAGATAATACTTGTTCTGGATAGTAGTTTGTACTTTATACGAGAACGCCTTATTTTATTTTATTTTTTTCTGAATTTCTGTTCTCTCATGACCTTTTCCATAACTGAGATTAATTGTATGTATGTATATATTGTATAAATGTTTTCTTGTGTGTGTGAAAAAAGAAATATCTCTTTAAGTTAAATTGAATTATTCCAATGCTTTGCCTATTTCTTTTCTGTGAAACTTCGTTTTTTTTTCTTCTTTTTTTTTGTTTGAATCGGCAAAAAGTTTATTCTATAATGGTAGTTATTTACAGTTTTGATGTACAATGATCTTCCAAGTCTTAACATCGAAGACTGACACTATCCCTGCCTTACGTCAAGACTTAGCCACGACCCGACACTGTTGGCTCCTTATAAACCTTCGATGGTAAAACCCAATGGGATAAAAACCATCAGAAGGAAATAAGAGTACAACCAGTATTGGAACCAAGTCACGATCTCTCAGTCTTACTACATTGAAAAGATTTAATCCTTAACTTTTACCGCAACACCACACGCCCAGCAGCTCCTCCTTGTACCAACTCTAAACCATCATGCTCACATAGTTTGATAAACCAACTCTGTGAAACTTAGTTTGATAATGTTTGCAAGTATGCTTACATGCTTATACTCTACAGGTATTGATTCTCTCTATAACATGTTGTAGGTACCCGCTCGTATTGAAAAGCTCATGTCTGAAAAGCAGTTTTATGCTGCTATACAGCTGCACGTTCATGCAACTTTGATGCTCGAGAGAGAGGGCCTCCAAACCGTAAGTTGTTTCCTTTTTCTCTCTTAGTACATTACTGGATTATCACATTTAAAAAACTGTAAATTTCAGTTCTCAAGTGCTGAAGTATTTTTGTTCAGTCTAACCTACGTGGAGTTGGTTGGGGGGAACATGTGTGCTAGCACTTGGCAAATTTTGTGAAATATACACATCTGTTTTTTGTTTTGGTTTCTTCATTTTCTTTTTAATTTTTATAGTGTTTTTGGTCTAGGACACATAAACAAGGTTAAAAGATCTCCCTTCCCCATGTCCATAATTCCTTGTCTAAGGGTACAACATACTATGTAAAAAGCGTTAGAAACTAAAAATGAAATTGTTCTACAATCTGTGTGCCAGCAAAAGAAAATCTTACTGATGCTATACTACATTTGGGATATTTTAGAATTAGACTTCAAACAGATATGATTTGATATCTTCTGAACTTGATGCGGTTTAGTAGACCAATTAATTAACTAGAGAGGGTATTGACAAGTGAGAGTATAAGGCCCCTGGTTTTGCATGGAATTATGAAGTGAATGCTGTTCATTAACTTGACTTGATCAACTCCCATATACTTCCATTGTTCACTGAAGGATCATATTAGCCTTCGTTTGGTTTAGGACTGGTGCAAGTGCAACGATCATTATGAAATGGTTCTAGAGAATGGATTATTAAGTGCAGCCCATAGGCGGGACAAAATAATCTGAGTAGTCCATAGACATTAAAAGAGCAGCTGCCGGGCCCAGGATAATAGACTACCCAAAACAGAGTCTAGAATTTATTAACCAAATTAGAGTCTAGAGTTTTAGTGCAATAACATGTCAGTATCACGATGGCTGAGGAGTTCCTGTAATACTATGGATTTCCTTTACGATAGTGCACCACCTTGTCTTGCTGAAGCTTAAATATTCTTATAGAGAAATTATCTACTGTTTTTCTCTTTTATATATTGGTTTATTTTGATTGCAGCTACTGTGACATTCTATTAATTAAATCTGGCCATGTTCCCTATTAGGTACAAAGACTCTTGTACACAATTAAATATATTGTGAGACAGATAAAAAGATTTTATGGAATCTTATACCCGGCTGTGTTGCTTGATGCATTTGGAATGAGAGAAACAATAGATGTTTTGAGGGAGTTTCTTATTTGAGACTTGAAGTTGGTTGAGAATATTTTGGGTTCTTACTTTGCTGTTTCAATGGAGCAGCAAATAACCCTTTTCCCTCATATCATTAGTCTAATATCTTGCATGTCTACTTTGCTGTAATACACTCCTGTGTATTTTTTCTCTTTAAAAAAATGAAATTACCTTTTAAGGATATAATAATTATGAGCATGATTATATAAATGGAGAAGGCATCCATATAAGCATTTTCTTCTTTGTGTTTCATTTTTGATTTGTTTGGTATTTGTATTTGAAGTTTTATATTTACTTGTCTTTGAAATTGGGTGATATCTGATTATCTGTTTGCTTCAGGTTGGCGCACTTCAAGATGTCCGGTCTGAGCTGACAAAGTTACGAGGAGTTCTCTTCTATAAGGTCTTGGAGGATTTGCATGCGCATCTCTACAATAAGGGTGAATACAGGTTTCTATTCTATTTCGTTCCTTGATAACCTCTGCAGCTGAACCTTGTTAATTAATCTTCTTTTTAACCCTAAAAATATGTCACATTGCTAACCTAAAATCACTTTCAAGTCTATCATTTTTTTTTCAAGCTTGTCATCTCAAAGAAGTTTGTCTAACAACCTATCTACTGAAGCTGGTTATGTAAGATTCTTACACATATAAATCTGTCTTGCTGAAAGGAAAATCAGATTTCAAGTCCTTGTGTTTCATACTCTATCTAAATCTCTTATACTCTTTTGTTTGCCCTTTTTTCTATTTATTTGATCATATTCATACCTTGGGTCATTACTGCAGTTCATTGACTTTAATGCTTATCATCTGTCTTTGTGCAGCTATGTGGTCTCAACTGCTGAAAGTGATGATGATATTCCAACTAGCACGGCTATTTCAATGAATTATTCCCACTCGCTCTCCCGAAGGACCAGGTTATTGAAAGGAGAGAATGGTGTTGGAGATGAATTTCATAGACCGAATTCTGTTGATGGAGGGTAAGTCTGAATTTATAATTTATTCTTTGAATGTACTTCACAAGAGATGTTTTTCTGTTTTCCTTTTCTCCAGTCGCTGGTCTTTATACTCTGTTCAACTTGGGTATAATTGTGTGATTCTGTTTCTGATTCTTTTCTTATCCTTTGGACCTAAGAAAATTTCCATTATCATAAGGACTAAGGAGTTTCAGTACAACAGATAAATCCAATCGCAAAAGGCTCTTTGTAACATCTAATGACACAGAGAAATACTTAGACCTGCCTCAAAATTATACTCAGTCATGTCTCTGTCTGTTTGGCACAGAGCAGAAATCGTTGGACACAAATGAATACACTTCCTTTAACCATCTGCCTCAAAACTTATTCTGAAACATCTGCAATACTGAGATGAATCATATCACTTGTTTGAAATCATAACATTTAGTCTAAGCAACTAATCTTTTTGTAACTTTGTCCAGCTCATCATTTGATGACCAATATGACGATGGTGCGGATGCTCATGATGATGCTATATCTGACGGAAGGGGCGGCATGGGTGGTACTAGGGGTGCAAAAAGTATTTCTCGTCATACTCCCATGTGGCTGACAGAGGCCACCCCTGATGAATTTGCTGTATGGTGTTATACATACTAGTCAATCACATTGAATTTAAATGGCTTATTTAGTCAAGGTGGCTCAACTGCAACTTCTACATTTATTTTCAGGAATCCATGAGAAAGGGTGATGCTCCACTACATGTAAAATATTTGCAGACTCTGGTTGAGTGTCTCTGCATGCTTGGAAAAGTTGCTGCTGCTGGTGCTATGATATGGTAGGTTGTGAATTGATAAATTTAAAGAACATAATGTGAATGTCCTGTAGATATGCAGCTTGAGCAACCCCAACTTAGATTCATATAGTAAGTTTCGAAAGGCATTTTTCCTTTCAGGTACAAAGTTACAAATACAATAATCTGACAAGTTATTAAGCAATCATCCGAAAGCAATATACAGAGGAAATAAATAAATCTAATGACCGGAAATACTTTTTATGTGTTTCATATTACTGAAACTGTAGTTTCGTGTACCACCCAATGTTCTTGTTCAACCACGGTGGCAATTTTTCTTATGGAGATACCAAAATTTAAGGCAGGTGTACATGAATACACAATTTTCACAATGGGGAAGTGTTTTATCTTGTTCGTGCATTAGAACAGTAAACTGGAAGCTGATATTTGACAGTAACGATTTTAGTCAAAGAAATCAAATGAAGTTGAATCACTTTTTCTGATTGGATGCGTAGATTGAAGTTATGAGATATTAATTAAGTCAGATCTTGAGACTGGAGGAAAAAGTGAAGAAACTCAAGCCCTTTTTTGTCTTTTCAATAACTTTGAATAATATTCATAATAGACCGAATACACGGGAGTTGTAATACCAGTATACTTAGCGAATTAGGTCAAATCCCAAACCTGTGTCTTATTGTTCGAAGACTGTCACACCCTGTGTGAAGTGTTGAATATTTTTTGCAACCATTGTGGCAAACAATTTCTCTTCTTATGACACTTTCCTAATAGTGAATGCTATGTTTTGATACTTTGTAAATGAAGTTTAATGACAAGTGGAGGAAATCATGCTAGTTTTGCATGGCTATACTTAACTAACGGTCAAACTCGTTCATATACCAAATCATCTGCAGCTGGGGATGATAAATCGTCATTTGTATTTTTACGCTTTCCCTATGTTACAAAATAATGCTCTGATTTGATATGGGTGCAATTTTGATACCTGATAGTTTATTGTCTTCACAGTCAAAGATTACGTCCTACAATACATGAGATCATTACCACCAAGATCAAAGCTCAGTCAGGACGTATAAATGCTTCAAGGCCCAGTCTGGGCCATGCTACCTTGCCTACATCAACAGGTCTACATTATCTCAGAGGGCGACTGGATAGTAACCAACAAACAAAACAAAAACGTCAGAATGGGATATCAGTCACTGGAGCTTTATTAGCAGCCAGCCCAGTGTCTCATGTTATGTCTCCTGCTGGGACAGCTCAACTTGCTGCAAAGGAACTTCTTGATTCTATATTAGACTCTGTAGTTAGAATATTTGGTAAGATTGCAACTGGACGTTTTATTTTGTGATCTTTATTTACTTTTGACCACCATATTATATTGCCACTGTTAACTGTCTATCATTTTGTTTGTTAATATTGTTCAGAAAACCATGTTATAGTCGGAGAGCTTCTTGAATCAAAGTCATCACAACAAGGTGCCTTGAACACGCCTAAAGTAATGCCTCCTGCTGATGTCAATTGGAATCACGACCCTAGTGCTTCTCATGATACTGGAGGCTATACTATCAACTTTTCCTTGACCGTTTTACAGGTTTTTTCTCTTTTGTTTGTACCATTGTACCCTTTTTGTTCATTGTCTTGCTTTATTAATGAATTGGGACTCAGTAGTGTACTGCTGAATTTTCCTGTGCTTGATGACAGAGTGAGTGCCAACAACTTATTTGTGAGATCCTGCGAGCAACTCCTGAAGCAGCATCTACTGATGCTACTGTACAAACAGCTAGAATTGCGGGCAAGGTTTCTAAAGATAAGAGCAAGTAATGTAGCATCATCCTTGCATTTCATATTATTCCAGAATACTGATAGAGTTTCCTGTTCCTCTCTTCGAGTGCACATTTTGTCACAATGTTGAGTTGATACTTTGTTGGCGTGCTTTTCATAAATTATATGCCTGGACAACCTCATTTGCAAGGGGGTATAGTATACACCCTGCTATACACCGCTCCCACCCCAAAGCCAACTTGTAGGCATGGAGTTTGATCGATTCCTAATAGTTGCCTTTCTTCAATTTTTTGTGGTACTGTACTGCAAGTCTCTCTGCATATACGGTATAGGTGGGTGGACATGTGAATTTGGGACCGTTATGTCATTCTGGATTTGGTTATGTTATCCTCATTATGAAGTTACATTTCATGTTCACTAAATACATGCGTATGTTTACATGTATGTATGTATGTAGGTAGGTAGGTTTATGGATATATAAATATGTATACACAGATAACAAATGGTTTGGAAGGAAATGGTAGGAAAACATGGCACATCGAGGATTTCGAGGTCAACAAATAGGTTTCTATTGTAAAAATTTCATCTGATTTATACAAGTGACCTTGGTTGTCAAATGCTCTATCATTGGCATATTAGCCATCCCATAATTGATAACATTGAACTCATTGGGTTAATTCCGCGCTACATATCTCATTCCCTGTATTGGACATATGAATATCATGTGATGTTTCCTTAATTTTTTTTTTTAATCATTGTGGCTTGCAGGGATACATCAGAAGATGGTCTTACTTTTACGTTTCGGTTTACGGACACTACAGTTTCCATTCCAAATCAAGGTAAGAATAAAATACCAATGAATTTTTTAATTACTCTTCAAATGATTTCTTGTGTTGATCTTTTTCTAGGAGCAGAGTTGTATCATTTGACATCTCATCGCCTTTTCATTGGTGTTATGTTAGTTTAGAAACTTTTGGCTTCTGCAAATGATATCAGCTTCTTTTCCCATCCTTTATAATTGCTAGATTATCTTCTTCCTAAAACATGTATATTTATGATCAAATTTTTCTCAGGTGTTGATCTTATTCGCCAAGGTTGGAATAGAAGAAGTCCAAATGCGCTTCAAGAAGGTTATGGAACTGGAACTGTGCTGCCCGAGCAAGGGATTTATTTAACAGCATCTGTGTACAGGCCAGTAGTTCAGGTATGGGTGTTTATGAGTGAAGAAAGTTGCATACTCAGAGTATTATTGTTGAGTAAATTCTCCCTATATGGTTTCTTGGTCTGCAGTTCACAGATAAAGTTGCATCTATGCTCCCCCAAAGGTTCTCCCAGCTCGGGTAAGTGCATTAGTTGCCCTCTCAGAACATGTTCACTGAAGTGTTTTGGTTAGTCTTTGAGAAATGCTATACTGCTATATCATGATCACAAGCTACACCATTTTATAATATGCTTGTTTGTTGAGTATGACTCAAACAAAGCTTCTAACCCCTGTAAGTAAAAGGTTGGCATAGATTAGGATGTGATTCTGATTCCTTATTTAATGCCTTAAAGTATTGAGGAAGTGTTTCTACAAATCTTAATCACCCCACTCCTTGGTAGGATAGTGGTTAGAATTTTTTTTTTTAATTGCAATAGAGATATCCAAGTGAAGTGCTTCAAATGTATAAATATGCTTGTTATATACTGTTCTATGTTAACTATCGAATTCTTTGCATTTGATCTTTTGTGTTAGGTTTCGGTTAGGTTTACCCTTCTCATCTTTGCGTTTTCCGTGACTGCTCATCTTTAGTATACTTACTCAATGCTCATCTCTAGTATACTTGCTCAATGGTTGATCTCTTCGTTCATGCTAACCCCCTGTATGTCACCTCTATTTTTTTTGTAGCAATGATGGATTGCTTGCATTTGTGGAGAACTTTGTGAAAGATCGGTTCCTACCAACAATGTTTGTAGATTATCGGAAAGGAGTACAACAAGCCATATCCAGTAAGTCCTATAATCTAGAACTTTGTCATGACAGTTTTAATATGTTCTTTGTAGGAGCGTATAGTATCATTTGTTTCAGTGGTGGAACCCCCCATATAAAGTAGGAAGGCAATGGTAGCCAAAAATAAATAAAAAAATCAATGATTAGTGGGACGGACAAAAAAGTAAGTGTAATGAAGTGTATGGACGGGTGAAGTAATTTTTCCCATTATTGAACTGTCTCTGATACATAATTGGATGCCTGAACTTGTCTTTATCACTGTATAAGTGTATATAGAAGTATTTGTAGCATCAATTTCATGATGGAGATTTATCTTGTCACTTCATAAGCTTACGCAGAAGTAAGTACCAGCCCTACGAGTAGAATATGGGACTACGCAGGAAAAGACTAGTAACTTTTATCTTTATTAGTCTGTGTGTTTTGCTAAGTATGCTAAACCTTGAAGCTGTGATGTAAATATTGAGCAACTTAATTTGTATTTTAAGATACTGTAGTTCAATTTGACTGCAGTCAAGGCAGTAGTCAAATATGTAAATAAAGATGAGTAGTGAGTCTAGTGCCTCTTGTCTCTTTGCTGGAATATTTAATTCCATGATGCTTAGTATCATACTATCATTTAGAGATACTCTTCTTATTGATATGCCTCAAGTCCCGATTGTATGGTTTTTCCCTCTACACAGGCCCAGCTGCATTCCGCCCACGAGCGCATCCTGCTGCTTCCTATACTCCATCTGTTGAGAAGGGGAGGCCAGTTTTGCAAGGATTGCTGGCTATAGATTTCCTAGCAAAAGAGGTATCTTTGATTTGACAACAGCAAGAAATTCTTGATTCCTTTTTGTCATGTCATAAGAAGCCATAAGTATATTAATTATCTTTGTTCGTTTAGGTGCTTGGATGGGCTCAAGCAATGCCCAAATTTGCTGGTGATCTCATCAATTATGTGCAAACTTTTCTGGAAAGAACATATGAAAGATGTCGAACATCTTATATGGAGGCAAGCACATATATAAATTTCAAAAAGTTTTGTATATACGTTCTGTCTGGTCATGCGTCGTGCATACTTAATCAGTAAATTTACTTGGATAGTATGTGGCTAATGGAGCATCTATGCTTAGACTATAAGGTATATCAAATAATGTAGAAATATGGAACTACATGCGCAGATCGTGCAACAAAGAAGGAAAACAATGGGGAAGGAACAGAAATGTTTACTCGCTTGTCTTGTTCGATGAAATATGAAGTATTAATCTTTTCATGAAAAAAATATTGCTGAAGAAATTGAACCACCGTTTCCAAAAGTAGACTGACTAATAACCTCTTGGTTCTGATCACCAGCAGTAATGTTTCTCAAGGGTGTCTGCATAAGTATTTTAGGTCAGTGCTTGAGATAAAGCAACAAGTTACATTGTAACATACATCCCTTCAGTTTTATGCAATTAGATGTGTCGCAGTTGAAATATAAAAGCAGATGAGTTTTTTATCTTGGTAAATTTTGTGTAGAAGGTTGCTATTGCCCTGTTTTGGGATTCCAGATTACATGGAACCTCCCTCTTCTTTCTTTGTAGGTATTACATGGGTGGAACTAGTAGTATAAACCTCTTTTAAGCATTGATTGAACTATAGCTGGCTAGATTAGAACTGAAAAGATCGTTTTATTTTTTTAAAAGGTACTGTAGCTAGAATTTCAATGGTTTCACACTTAACAAGCAGAACCTTCAGCTTTAATAGAGGGGTTATGCTTTAGGTATCCCCAGCGTTTGGTTTATAATTGCACAGGACTCAGCTTATTGCGTGGTTAAGAGATAAGACGGCAAAAATCTCTAGTGACAAAAGTCTGTTATAGAGGGGTTGCGGGGGAAGATCTAATATGATTTAAATTGACACATGACTCATCAAAAGATTCATTACTTCCTTTTAATAGTTTTGATTGTGATTCTAAATATGGTCATCATTAATCTAACTTGAGTAAGTGTGGGAGTTTCTGACTACAGTTTCTTTAATGGATGAAATTGTTTGTATTAGTTGGCAAGATTGGAGCTTTTGTGTAAAAGATTCTTCAGTTCCTTCATTACTATACTGTATACTAAAACGTGGTATTGTACAATACACACCGGACTAGTTATTTGTTTCTGAAGATGAAACTTTCTTCACTGACATGTGGAACTTGGACCTTCTGACTTCCTTCTGATTCAAATACCAGGCAGTTCTTGAGAAACAAAGCTATATGCTCATCGGAAGACATGATATTGATAATCTATTACGCCTCGATCCAGCCAGTGCATGTCTACCCAGTTCGCTAGATCAAGGATTTGAAGAAACCAATTCTTCTGAAGTTGAGTCAACTCAAGTTGAGATGGAGTTAAGTGATATACTACTGAATTTGAGGCCTATAAAGCAGGTATCCATTGTTTGCTACTATTTCATGAGAAATGAGTTTATTTTTAATATGAAACAATACCAGAATTATTTAGTACACTGCAGCATTTATCCTTGTCTAACTTTCTGTAGGAAAACTTGATTCGTGATGATAACAAACTTATTTTGTTGGCGTCTTTGAGCGATTCATTGGAATATGTTGCGGACTCAATGGAAAGGCAAGTTAGATTTTCTTTCATGACCTTCATGAGCTTGTATTAGCACCACCGTTTGCCATCGGTAGTGGTTTTCATGATTTATATTCATAATTATGGCTCTGTTTCGAAGTTATAATTTAAGGATAGGTAGGTGTATGTTGTCTTTCTCAGCTTCTCCTTCCGACTAACTATAGTTTGTGAATCTTCACCGACAACATTAGATATTCCTGAATACCTCTTCTATCCCAAATTGTAGGAAGCTACCAAGCTGTCTGATGTTCTTTCAATCTGCTTAGTGACTTACCTTCCATTTCTATATAACTTTAGGCTAGGGAAATCATCTTCCAAAGCTTATGACCACATTGAAGAAAATGGAACAAAGAAACCATCTCATCATGCTCGAAGAAGTAGCACACCGCCCAAAGATCTTGCATCATTTGCTGAAGATTACAGAAAATTGGCTATCGATTGCCTCAAGGTTCTGCGAATTGAGATGCAGTTGGAGGCTATTTTTCATATGCAGGTATGTGGTTTACGTGGAAGAAACGAACTGTCTATTTACCAATCTTCACCTGGCTATTAACAAGTGGCAAAAACTCGGAATATGCAGGAGATGACAAAAAGAGACTATTTAGATGATGAAGATGCGGAGGAGCCCGATGATTTTGTTATTTCCTTAACTTCTCATGTGAGTCTCTCTAACTTAATTCTTTGTGCTGATTCGCCGAATCTTGTTGCTCCGACAAAATAAAGAAGTCCAGTGTGTTGGTTTTCTCCTTTGTGTTAATTTAATTATGACATTGTAATAGTAATGAGGATTATGTGACCACTTAGACATTATTACTGACAATCGTGGTTTAATATTCTTTTTCTTACCAAAAAGTTCATTTTCTATATTTCCATGGGCTCATGGAATACTTTCTTTACCTTTCCTTTTATCTCTACTTATTTATTTTTTTATTATTGTAATATTTTTCTTATTTGTGTATTTTTAGCAGCTTAGTCATGTTAGGAGAATAAACACATACATTTAAGATATCTTTAAAAGGTACAGTCATCTATAGGTCGTGACTATTATAGGCACGCGAATATTTCTTATACAGCTATACCTGCTAGGCAACCCTTGTTATGAAATTCAAACTGGTCAAATATGAACTTAAATTTCCTGCGAAAGATTTATTATTTGATTTTGGAGAAGACATTTTGTATTTAAGTAGAAGCTTCCATTGAGATAGCAACATTTAGCAACTGAGCTGTGATTATAGTTACAAACACAGTGATGGCTTGATGCTAACTGCTGATATGTAAGAAATATATATGATTTGCTGTTCTCTATATTATCATATGATGATTTAAGAATGAAAATGTTGTTCTATATCTCAGGGATATAGTCTCAAGTGGATTAGTATATAATGACATTTCTGATGTACAACTCCCAAGGTGATAAATTTTCCTTTATGTTATACAGATCACACGTCGGGATGAGGAAATGGCACCATTTGTGGCGGATACAAGAAGAACTTACATATTTGGGGGAATATGCAGCATTGCGGCTAATGCATCCATAAAGGTCTTTCTGTCAGCTGCATTTATTATTATATTGTCCTGCATCTGGAAACAAAATTCCAGTTTGATTATCACCATCGAGTAATATTATTCATCTCCATGTCAGGCATTGGCTGATATAAGATCCATCAACCTCGTTGGGGTTCAGCAGATATGCCGTAATTCAATCGCACTGGAGCAGGTTTGTGATCTATTACACATAGGCTACTACTGTAGTGATTATGTTTAGTGCAATCCTCGTTTTCCTATGTTCTGGCTATTTTAGTTGGAAGTGATACACAGGTAAGTAAAACCAGAGGTCGAACTGACTATCTATGACCCACACTGAATGTTTGACAAGTGTTGATGGTTACTAGAAACTTTGGGATCATATTTGTCGTGTCTGAAGCTGGACCCCTCATTTTCTCGATGGATCCTATTTGTTCTCTTTATTTTTTATGCTATTATAATGTTTGGAGGTGGGCACAAGGATTGGGGTCTGAGCCTTCTGATTTCCAAAAGATTTTGTGCCATTTGAATGACTAGAAGTAGTACTTCATCTACCAAATTTTACACTGCTGGTTTTCATGAAGCAGCATTGACTTTTTTTTCTTGGTTTTCAGGCTTTGTCTGCCATCACTCCAATTGATAATGAAGCCGTACAAGTGAAACTAGATCGTGTTCGCACTTACTTTGAGTTGTTAAACATGCCTTTCGAGGTAAATCACCTAGCGCAACTGATCACTTATGGTTCTGTATTTCTTTTGACCCAACTCCTTCCATGGCAACTTATTTTTCTAAATAAACATATACATCTGATTTTTCCAGGCATTGCTCGCATTTATCTTGGAGCACGAGCACCTCTACACTGCTACAGAGTGAGTTTTCTCGCCGACTTTAAGTTCTCTAGGGCTGGCTGTGTTCGTCATCTTTAATTTTATTTTCTTTGCTGTTGCAGGTACACAAATCTTCTGAAGGTCCAGATACCAGGCAGGGATATACCTGCTGATGCTCAGGACCGTTTGGCCGAAATATTACCCCATTGAAGTTTGAAAGCAATTTTTTTGCTCAGAAAGCTGGGAACTGAGTTCACCTGCAGAATTAACCAGGAGGAAAAATCAGATGCATACTTGAACTCCTCGTGCTGCTAGCAACATTAGATTCTGCATGAGAGTGAAAAACTTGGAGCTGATTCCACAATCCAACTCTTCCTCTGTTATATATATGCGTATTCAAGTCAGGGTATATTATATGGGTGCTGCTCTTTAGAATGATGAAACCCGGACCTTGTAGCTGATTCATTCTTTCGTCCTTGGTCGTGTGTAAATTCAATTTTGTATCCCTGGGCTTTCTGTTTGGTACTAATGCGGATATTGTGCAGTAGAACTTCTGAGTCAGTTGAGTATTTATGTAAAAGTACAGTTCTTCCGATGATAGTGTATTTTTTGGAACACTTGAGATTAATGTCTGTATTTGTGTCATGAACCATGATGATATAAAAGTGTAAATTTCCTTTCCTACGCTTGTACATGTGTTCGCAGCTGCAGTTCTCCTGTCGAGCTAAAGTCAGTATTTTGAATAGTCGAAAGTCGAAATCATCGATTTGCAATCTATGATTCTTGTACTTGAATTCCATAATGGTATTCTCATAGCACTTTCATCTTTCATACTCGTAGGAAATCAGTTAAAGCAAAAATTCCTTAAAACCCAGACTGATTTGAGTGTGCTCTTTCCACCATAAAATCCTGACGCATCATACTATTTGGTGTAAATGGCAGCGACCTCCTTCTCTTCAGGTCACTTTTGTATAAATACAGACGGATCTAGTTTAGGTACTCCTGGCTTTGCTGGCCTTGGCATTATTATCCGGTATGATAAAGGCCAAATTGTCCAAGCAATTGCGCCCTCCTATATTGGCATCACCGATAATAATACTACAGAATTCTTGGCTGTCAAGCGAGCTATCATTCAGGCGTCTATCTTGAACCTCTCTCGTATAATCACTCGAACGGATTGTCATTACGTTTATTCTTGTATAAACAGAAAGCAAGCACCAGCGTAGCATCATCTCAACTCCAGCAGGAACCTTCCAATTTATTTGAAGGGTTTGCTGCCTACTGGAAAGTTAAATTTATTTACCGGGAAAGCAACAATGCTGCATACGTTTTGGGCAAAACTGTAAGTGGTAGTAGAGTTCAAGTGCAAAGACAACTTTTGGTGTAAAGATGCAGCGCCTCTTTTGTTTGCATCCAAGGTTTGTTATGCTTATGAAATATGTAACTATATGTATAATAATAATGCTAATCAGCGTATGGTTTCCAAAACGAATCACGTCGACATATCTTTCCCATAAAAACAAATGGTAGAACACACATGATCACAGATCCACAAAACATGAAACTTCTCATTTCCCAGATCAAGACTAACATGTTTTAACCAAGATGGACGTCTAAGCAAAACAAATGTCCATCTCTATATATACTTAAAGAGCTCACCAGTCTCCCCTATCCACAAGCTCCTTCCAACACCACCAGACGTGTACGCACGCGGAAAATACAACATCGTATTATCTAAAGCTTTATACACTGTAAAATGATACAATGAAGAGGTGACTACATTTGAAGTACTACATGAGATCTGCCAGAACTAACCTCAACTGGCTAAACGAAATCCAACAACGCTGAATTGCACGTGTCACGAAATAGTCACCTCCTCTATCCGCTGAAGAAGTTCCAAAACACTTCCTGCTTTTCTCTTTGCCCTATCCGTACCATTCTCACATAACTCTTGCAATGCCTCTTCAGCACCAAGTGCTCTAGCAGATTTCAAATACTCTTCATTCCCCGTGCACAATGACCACATCACAGCAGCTGCATTTTCGCGATTCCGAGGGGATCCTGTCTTGATCACGTCTACCAAGATGGGGATAGGCTCAGCTTGACCAATAGCTGCTTTCCCTTCTTGATGACTTGCTAGAATTGCTAATATTGCTAGTGCTTCATCTACCATTCCTCCACCGGGATCTTTCAATAGTCTCATAAGTGGTGGCACAATCCCGGCTCTGACGGCTCTAACCTTGTTCCCTTGATAAATTGAAAGATTAAATATAGCCGTTGCTGCGTCTTTTTTACCACGTGGGGTCCCCTCGCAAAGCAATTCGATTAATGGTGGTATAGCCCCTGCAGCACCAATCGCAACTTTGTTTTCATCAACTACTGATAAACTAAAAAGGGTGGCAGCTGCATTCTCTCTAGCTTCTGTGCTTCCATTTTTTAGCACTTCAACAATATCTGATATGGCACCAGCATTGACGATAACACCCTTGTTTGCCTCATTTATGGAAAGGTTAAGAAGTGCCGTAACAGCATGTTCTTGAGTCCTCATGTCAGGGGAGGATAGTAATTCGACTAGAAGAGGGATGGCTCCCGCATCAGCAATACAGACTCGATTATCAGCATTTCGCTTAGCGAGTAAACGAAGCTCACCAGCAGCTGCTCTTTGTTGTTCTGGATTGCCATGTGCAAGTTTTTGCAGTAAAGTACGAATAGCAGCACGGTCACAGTCGGAACCGCTAATACCAGATCTTTTATTTCTGTGATTTCCTTGTTGTTGAGGCAATTCGACACCGTTGCTTTCACACCACAAGGCAATGAGACTTTTCAGTACGTAATTAGGAGTCAATGCAGTGTGTGATAACGTCTGCTGAGTTTTTGGACATGTCTTGTGCCCTGCGTCTAGCCACTTTTGTATGCAAGACCTCTCATAAGTCTGAAAAGGGAAAAAGAAATAAATAAACACATATCTAACCAAACTGTGAGAAACATAGAAAGTGCCTCATTCGTGCATGAATTTTATGATGGGGCTTAAATTTGACATTTAAAAAAAAAACACAAGGTAGTCAATAAACAGTGAGGCACAATGGTTCAGACCTGCCCGGTCGAGACAATAACAGGATCTTTCATCAACTCCAACGATATGGGGCAACGGAAATCATCAGGAATAACGGGTGATCTGTGCTTAACTGAACTCTTGTCAGTTTCGACAGTATCAACATTGGGATTTTCCATCATCACAATGTCCTTCACCTTGAGGAGAAGATACGACATAGTCTCAAAGTACTCTTCAGAAACTCCATCAGGAACTCCAACAGATGATATAACCATCTCATGTATGGAAAGAGACTCTTTCTTTAAATCACTCATAGTCCTGAGATGCAGCTTTTCAGAAAGCCTCTTGAAAATAATAGGGTCTGGGTCATCTTCCATTTGAGCTGCAGCTAAATCCACCACCAGTTCCAAATCAGGTGAATCCATTCGCACCATTGCTCTTTTAAACTGTGCATGTACAAGCTCAACCTAACAAATGAGCAGGAGGTTGTTAATAGATAGAACAATAACCAGATAATGCAAGAACAATTGACTAACAGGGGCAATAAATATAAAGCACCTGTTCTCGAACTTCCTCAGGTATGTCAAGTCTATTATATGGAATCTGGCTTAATGCAGCTTCAATCTGTTCAGTTACATGATCAAATTTGCTTGCAATTTTGTCTATTTGCAGAGCCTGTAAAAAGGATATAAAAAAAATCATTCCTTAGACTAGATCAAAATCTTGGATACAGAATTTGCAACTGCTAATAAATATTTGTGTTAATCATAATAATATGCAACAAACAAATATTCATGCAAAATTTGCAGAGAGATTTGCTTTGAAGATCCAAAATTCAACCTGCTGGCATTTTAAAACTATAAGCAAAGGGGCAAGCTTTTCAATCTTTGTAAAGAGAACTTAGTTTCTCTATCCACATTCCTTCAGACACCTAAGACTTACAGCTGAGGTGCCAATAATAAATTCGTCAAAGCACTCATTATGTCAATTTTCAACTGGGATTAAGGAGAATATGGCTTCCCAACTTTGAAAAGCTGAACTCCTCAAAATATCAATTTCCAACTGGGGACAAGGAGGAAATCATTTCCCAACTCTGAAAAGCTGAACTCTTGATTTCAAGAAATTCATCAAGTTGTTGGCTAATCGATGAAATGCTAAAATTCGACTCAGTTGAATGTATTTTTCCATTGCAGGATATCCCTCAACTGCTATTTTATGAATTTGGGGATTCAAGCACACAGTTACTGAAAATGCTGAGCAACCCATTCATCTTCAAAGCCATAAACTTTGTCTTCACAATCAGCAGCAATAAAAAACATCGCATCCTAACGGCTTAAGGTTGAGTTTTGGATTGAATGACACATATGCCAAGCCATTCTTAGAAAAAAACCTCATCCCACAAACAGGTTGTGAAGCAGCAAACCTCATAGTATCACTATGCATATAAATTCTCTATCAGTCACTCAAGAATCCCAAACTAGTACAAATTCAATCAGCTACATGATTCTATCAAAACCCACACACATTCCCAACAATGAGAGATTACAAAGACATCAAATTTACAGTTAACAGAACAACCACTCCAAGCAAGCCACACATAACAACATATACAAAAACTTAAAGAGCCTTAATTGATAAGAAACACACATACCTGATAAATTTTACTGTTTCTATTAACAGATTTCAACAGCTCAAGAGCTGAGTCCAGAGCAATCTTGAGAGCCTGAAGCCCAACAATAACATCCTCCCCCAGGAGCTCAACATCATCATCCCCACAATCCTTGAGCTCCTCAAACAAAGGGCTCAAAAGCTTTATCCTCCTCACCAGATTCCCATACATCTTCTTGCTGACCGACCTGCATTCGGGCAGCCCGGAAACAGCCTTGATCGACTCGCTGAGTTGACCCAGAAGCAAACCCCCCTGCGCCATGGGCTGGGTGGTCAAGATTTGACCTTTCTTTATCCTGGTGGTGAAAGAAGCCGGCGAGTTGACTGATTGAGGAAGAAGACGAGTTAAGAGAATAATTAGGGAGGCTTTTGTGGATGCAGCAGATAATTAAACTAATAATCGTGTGATTGATGATGAATATGAATGTGGTTGAAGAAGCCAAAGAAAGCAATCATGGAATGTAAGTATTTAACAAGAGTTTTGTAGTTTGGAATAAGTCAATTTATGGCAATTCGCATTTGATTTGAATCAGAATTGAAAAAAACATGGACTTTTTCTCTTCTCCTGCACAGGAGGACAGGACAACACAGGGAAGGCAAGGGAAGGGTATGTCTTGATTCATCCTCTTTTTCCTTCTCCCTCCTCTTCTTCTCTATGTTCTCCAACCCAGATCCGAACATTAACCCGGACGACCTCCCGGGTCAAAAAACCAGGGGTCAACCCGGGTCGACACATAAATGTGTAAAATTATATTTATGATATTATATGATATATTTCAACTATAATTATAGAAATTAGTAATAAATAAGTTAATGATCCATACATAAAACATAAATATT
>JAYMSL010000617.1:0-22419 GCA_036897195.1 Plantago coronopus
TGAGTGTAAATGATGATGATTTGATATCTGATCGGAGGAGATATATTTGTAACAAGAAACTTGTGTGTAGTTGCTTTTCGTCACTGTGTTTTGTTGTCATTTTGAGGAAGACGAAGATCAGGCCCATTTGAAGTGGGCTGGTATACCAATTTTTTATCTCACCGAAACAGAACGAAAAGTATAGAAACGAAAAGTATCGAAACAAATTCGTACTATCAAGTATCAACTATTTCACTAGAAATAAAAAAAGAAAAGTAGGGCGCATCATCTCCGGACCCAATTGTATAAATTAACATATACTCATGTAAATTGTATTAATCAAAAATCAAAATATCTCGATTTCTTTTTACTTACCGAGATTATATGAATAGATGATTCAAAACTTTAGTAAACACTTGATCTTGATATATCTACTATTTTATGTCCAAATTATTAGTGAATACAACTCTCAAGTTAAAGATCTGAAATGTGAAACAAATCTCTAAATCAGGTTTTAATCGGTGGATAAGATTGTGTAATTTTTTTATTTTAAAATTGGAAACCCGTAGCCACTACCATTTGGGTGTGTACTGGATAAACCTAATTAACTCATGCAATAACCTGTAAATTACGTGAACCAAGTTAAGCGCACAAGTGCGACAGACACTGACTCAGGATGGCATAATCACATAAAATTCTACTCCCGCGAAATTCGAACCTGTGACCAAGAGTAAAATTCGTCTTTCTTTAAGTTCATAACACCTATCCAACACTTTAGACGCTCTAAGGTTACGGCCCGGACGTCAAAGACACCCTAATTCACCGCCGACCTCAACCTACAACCGCACCAGAAAGAAACTATATTTACCAGAAAGTCTAAAACCCATTGCCCTTTTCCAAAACCCTAGCATGCCCAATTGCAGCTCACAACACCACTGCACAGCTTCTCAGCCCCTAATCGGAGTTTGAGCTTGCAGAACCACAAAATGGCGACTGCTTCAGATGCTTGGGCAGTCAAGTCTCTCAATTCAGAATGGTGTATTCCCGCCAAGAGGAAGAAGCGCAACACTGAAGAGTTTTCAGATGCTGAGGAGGATTATAGTAAACACAAAGAGAAGAAAGTTAAACGGTTTGTGGTAAGTGCCGTTTTCATGTCGTGGAATTAGGAGGATTTTGCTCTGGTTTCATGCCGACCGGACAATTCGATTCCGTTTATGATGGATTATGCATGCTTAATTAGTTATAAGCTGGTCGAGTGGTAACGATGCTGGAGTAATAAGGTCGGACGACGGAGACATAAGGCGGTTAGACATGGAGTTATAAGTATGGTATAGGTGTGGTATATGAATAGTGTATGAGTAGAGTAGTTGTTTATTAGTGATGAGCTGAAAAGTGGCTTTATGCGGGTATTTAAGTGGTTATTTGAGTTGGAGCGTTGTGCTCGGTGCAATTTGATTTATCGTGTGATGGATTGATAATTGATTGGATTAGTGATGAGCTGAGAAGTGGCTTTATGTGAGTATTAAGTGGTTGTTTGAGTTGGTGTGTTATACACAGGGCAGTTTGATTTATTTTATGCTGTATGTTTGAATTATGGGCAATTCAACTTACTGTATGCTGGATTGGGTGTATGTTTAAATTACAGGCAACTCGATTTACTTTATGCTGGACTGGTTGTATGTTTAAATTATATGTTGTGTGTTGGATGAATTGAGTTCTTTCTTATCTTCTTTAAATGTTTGTGCTTTTATTCTTGTAACAGTTTGAGAAGTTTTCACAAAGAAAAGCTAAAGTTCATGTTGATGTCTACCAAAGCCTTGACCCACAGAAAGCTGAACCGTCTGAAGGCTCCACATTTTTCCGTGACTGTCTCATAGAATACAGAGTACGTATTGTTTCTTTCATTGCTTTCAACCATGATTTAATCTCCTGCATTCATTCTGGATACAAGTCTTTATTATTTTATTGTTTTTGGAAGCAGCTGTAATTTAACAGGTTAGGGTCATATGTACAGACATGTTCTGATGGGTAATTTGGATCAGCATCTTCTATATGCTCCCAAGGTTAATAATGTCTGGATCGATTGTTTATACTTATCAGCCTGAAGAAAGAAAATAAATAGCCTAAACATGCCATGTGTCTAGTCCTTTAATTTTCAAAGTTCAGATTATTCATCATAGAATATGTTTCCTTGTAGAGCAAATGATAAGCGTTCTTTTTATTACATGAAACGACAGGATGTCTTCTTCTCTTTATTGTAACATGAAACGATAGGATGTCTTCTTCACTGCTATTTCTCTAACAGACTCAGTGAATTTGACAACCTTTGGAACTCAACATCAGAAATATCAAACACAAATATAAAAAGAAATAGTATCTCATGTGGAATTTTTAAGCTACAGAATAGAGAGATAGCATGAAACTAAAGGAAATCGTGTAAGCAGTTCGAAAACAATGTAGAAGAGGCGCACAGTTGAACTGTAGAAGAAAGGAAATAAGTCATTTGAATAGATAGTGAAGACAACTGTATCAAATTATGACAAGTAGAAGAAAAGATCCGGAACTTGCCCTATCAGATAGCTTCTTCTTAAATAAAAAAGAACATGAGATGCAGGGAATGAGTGCTACGGTGAGGCACGGATAGCTTCTGCCTTCATCCGTATGGGGTATAGCCGTATAGGTCATGCCTGTGATAAATAGTTGGTAGAGTTCGCGCATACTCTGATGAATGTTTTGATCGATTTTTCTGGTGGTCCATATTTTTTGAGTCCAAATGTCATTTTTGCGGACAGCTCTGTATCTGATTACTTGTTGAGTCCACACTATTCTGCCTTACTTTTTGATACTCTTGAATGTATTTCCATTTTGTTACTGTTCTTATGTTCTATCTCCCTTCTATGTAGGAACTGAACACTGCGGAAGATTTTATAAACTTTTACGAGGAAATGTTTCCCTTGGTGCAAACACTTCCACTGATTATCTTGCAGAAAGATAAAATAATTTCAGAGCTTCTCAAGAGACTGTCAGTCGATAAGAGGTTATCGTATACACCCATACTAAGGTACCATTCATCCGAGGCTGTTATGATGCATTCTTAGCTTATAGGGTATTGGGAAAATTTTAATTTTTGGGTGACAACACTGATGAATTTGGGTTGAAAAAAGCTTGGCCAGGCATTGTAACTGGTAATTACATATTTGCAATAAAGAGATAAAATTGTGAAATGTGATGACTTGGAAATATACCTTGTCTTATTTAGTTAGTTTAAATGCGGAATTATTGCTTTAGACTCTCGAACCTGCAAACAGTTCTCTTCTCTTTGAGCATGGTGTGGGACTGTTTTTATTGTAATATGGAACTTCTCTACGAGCTGTAAGCTGTCTGATTTTGTGATTCTTGAGAATTGAGATTGTGCTACTGTGAAGAGTCAAAGTTGGTAAACCTGACTGGATCCTGTTGTGCGAGGAATTGAATAAGCTTTTGCTGTCAGGAAATATAATTTCATTACTTTGTTCAGTGAATTTGTCTTTGTAGAAAGCACACTGTTTTCTTGTCAACTTATTGCCATATTGCTACTCTGTGTTGTCTTGTGTTACATACGCTGTTGATCATGTCTTCTAGTTTTCAATCAAATAGCCGGTCATGAGAGGAACGGGCAAATTTATGTCTACAATCAACTCGTGATGCAGTGTTCTCCATACAATTCATTTTCTTCACCTGCTCTTTTACTTATTTGCAGGTTGATTGCTGCTCTAGCTAATGATCTCCTGGAGGATTACATACCGTAAGTTGTCTACTATAGTTTTTTCTCCCATTCCCTTGCAATACTTGCTTTCTGCTCTGTTATCTTATTTTGGTGCCTATGCTAGTTACTCTGTCCCTAAATTGTGTTATGCCTTCAAAGTTCAAAGTATGTGAAGTTACATATGGAGCACTATTAAGTGTGGCAGTGTGCTAATGTGAATGATTAGTTTTACCTCTGCTCTGCCAATAACGTTTGCCCTTATGATAAGCTTTAGTCATAATTCAAATTTTTTAATGTGGCTTGTAAATTCGACTGACCCAATTGAATTCTTTTGTTACAACTTAAAATGCGCAATCAACTACATTGAAATTGGTGTCTCTCCCTTTTTTTTGTTTCTTAGCTTTGAATATGCTAAGAATAATTTTACCTGAGATGTCAAACATTTTAAGTATGGCTGTGTATACTAGGCTACTAGCAAGTCTAAAAGGACAGTGAATATGCAATTTCACTGTTCACTAATTATAACTTATGAGAGGCATGCTTAAATACAGAATTAAGAATATAGGTCTGAATTTGAGAGGCTTAATTGATGACCCTCGCTCAAGGAAGGAACTAAAAAACAAATGTGACCATATAAATTGTGGACAATCTTATTTCTAGTAGCCCTGCACTCAACAATATTGCTAGGGAAGGATTTCTCTTTCATTTTTAGTTAGTTTCTTCCTCAACTAGAAAACGTAGTGAATATCTTTCTTTCAGTGGCTTACCTTTAGTTGAACCAGGCAAGTTTGTACTCTTATACATTGTTAAGTCTACTTGTCGGAGGTGAATTGAACTGGAAATTGGATCTAATATTCACATGCACGTCAGGTAAGAACTTGAAAGTGATTGAGATTCATTGGGAGTGGATGACATTCTAGAATTTGGTAGTAATATGTCACTTTCTTTTGGCATCCCACAGCCTGTGATAGCCTAGTACTAATTTCTCAAATTTTTCACAACCTCAGTTTGCAAAGTTGGCTCTCTTTCTGAATTAATGTTTAGCAGAGTATTAGAAGCCGTCTTCTGCAAAGTAAAAAAATTGGGTGATTTTCCTGGGTGATGGCTTACTTTATATGGTAGAGGTCATATCCAGTCAATTCTTAATTACAGTATTTTCCTGGAAATAGATCACTTTGAGTAAAGGTTATGGATAGTTTTTTGGAATTGTTGAGTTCCTCCAGCACAAAAATTCCTCTGTTTCACCAGTCCCTATAATGATAAACCAGAAAAAGGAAATATTTCTAGCCTCCTGGATGGGCTTATTTATTTCATTCAAGTCATTTGAGTTTATTATTGTATATTTGTTCATTTTGCAGTTTCCTCGAAAGCGTGTCTGACGGTTTGGGACGTCTTCTCGAGAGTGGAGCTGATAAGGATCCTGAGACAGTTGAGGAGGTGGGAAGTTGTCTCTTGTTTGGATTTTTTTTTCTTGTTTGTTGAAGCTGATTTCTGAGTCTGGGGTTACTGTTTGCAGATATTCACATCATGGTCGTATATAATGATGTACCTCAAAAAGTATCTCACAAAAGATGTTGCTCACGTTCTAAGGTACTGTATTTATTTGCAGTACTGCTCTGAGCAATGCCACACACTGCTTTTCATCAACATATTTGTAATCTGTTGTCTTCATTTTATCTAAATGCACTGGTATATGAAAGTTCTAGAATGCCACTTTGTTTTATCTTTAGCTATTTATATGCTTGTTAAGTCTAGTACCTCGCAATATTGTCTGCTTTTTGAAGTAAATTTGAGGGCTTCTGTAGTGTCTGTTTGTTTCTGAAGGTGGATGTATAACTGGTTGGTGTGTATTTGTATTTAGTACTGAATTACTGATACGTGCATTATCTTGTTCATGGTGCTCTCATCACTTGCAGAGTTACAGCAAAAATAAGATACTACGCAAAAGACTATGTCCGTGATCAAATGGCTCGGTCTGTGTCCTTTATCTTAAGGAATGCATCTATGCAGCAGCTAAAAAAAGGTACATCTTGAACACCAAACCATATTTGATTCTCAGTGGAAACTTTGTTTAATTGAAGTGTTTACATGTTGTTGAAACGCTTAATCATTACATGAATGGCTTGGCAATGGATCTATACATATTGTGGTACAATATTCTTCAGCTTATTGACTGGTTTAAATTAAATGTCTGAAAAGCAATTCATATAAACACTGGAAATGATAGGGTCCTTAATTCAAAGAGCGAGATGCACATAATTGAAATTATACAATTCTAGTCTATGGAACTTTTTATCCTCTGCGAAGCATTAGTGTCTTTGTGAAAGCAACTATAATTGATGAAAGGGTTTGTATTGATAAATGAGCAGGTATCAGGAAAGTTATGATAGAAGTTGTTGAGGAACCATCAGATATCAGAAAATCTGGTGCTGCCATTTTACTATCTCACACTGTGAGAATTACTCCGTCAAAATTACACTCAAATGCTGAGTCATTGATTCGATTACTGCTGGATGATTCCTTTTTTGATGTTGGTGATGAAAATATTGAAGGTACGTTTTTCATATAATGCTGATTTTATTATAATGATTCCTTTGTTAGTATATCGTCGACCCCAATGTTATTGGGATGAAAGGCTTGTTAAACTTGGTTGTTGGTCTGATTTTTCTTCTAGTATAATAGCTTTGCACTTCCTGAATATGTCATATGATGGAGCTGTTATATTTTTCTTCTAACCTCTGGGTTATTTGGGGATTTTGCAATACTTTGTAACTATGGACATGTCATTTCAGTGTTTTGCTGTGTCTCTCTACAATGGAACTATGGTTTAATTTTAATATGTACGGGCATTGAGTTGTTAGATTTTGTGACTTTTGGTTATTGTAGCCATTATGCAATCAAGTATGTAATGAAGAGGAAGGATAATGTCAGATTTTAATAAGACTGATGTTCAACTACCGTCTAAGAGGGGTCCGTGCCATCTTGGAAAGATTCATGACCAGTTAGAGTAGTGAGGAGTTTGTACCATCAGAAAGCCAAATTGTTTCTACGATCTATACGAGGCTTTCAGTAATTAGTAGTTTTGTACAACCTTGCTGCTTTCTGGAAATGGTCAACCCTAAGATGGGCCTGAACTTCTAGATGCATGTCCAAGCTTTCATAATGTTTTCATAACATAATACATGACTTATTAGTTCTTGTTTTTAGTTTTGTAAGTTCACGTATTCTGTCTTGCCTCTGTTACCTGTGTGGGTCCTTTTGCTTTCCCATTCTCCTGTTAACCTTTTTAATGTGCAGGCCCTGTAATTGTTGTCGAAGTCCTCCTCTTGGCCTTACAGCAGCTGTATGCCAATCTAGATTCACCAGGATGTACATCCATAAGGAATTGGCTATGCCTCAAAATGTCGGGTTATGGAACAAATGGGAACACATTGCACCTGCCTCACCTTCTATCCCTGCTTATAGCTACTCTGAGAAATGATCGGCAGTTTAAAATTTCTGGTACGCTAAATTAAAATGATTTCATTTCTTATCGCCTATGACATTGACTCATACTAATCTGTAAACCATTATGTGGAGCAGATCACCTAAATGTGGTTGAACTAGCAGGCAATCTGATGCAGAATTTTGTGATACCTTATCACGGAAAGGAGATAACTGACCAACAATCTGAGGTCATTAATAATGTTTTAGAACTAATGCTTTGCATTCTTGACGGTCTCTCCAATTTTAGCAACAGACAAATTTTGATAGATGTTGGTTCCAAATGGAGGCCAATATTCAATTTACAAAGCAAAAGGTATGGTTTTCATTTCAATTAACTAACTGATACAACTATCATGTCAATTCTTAGGTCTCACATGTATTTGTTGTTGCAGTTTGGTGGCTTTCATTGGAGATCTTCTAAAGAAGGACCATTGCATATTCTATGTCTTTGAACCATATATTATGAGGTATCATGACCGAGCTAGAATTGCTGCCGCTCATATTGTGTTTTTTGTTTCTCTAGTTTTTCCCTGTTAAAGTAAATCATCTGCTATGATTGCAGTGCACTGAACAATTTAATTGGGAAATTTGAAGAAGATGCTGTACATTTATTGCTGTGTGTTTGTGAGAAGCTGGGTGGCAAAAAATTTAACTTTGTCGGCACAAATTCCAAGGAGCTCCCAAGAGCATGTACTTTCTCTAAGGAGGCTCTCTGTTATTGGATAGGGAAGATCAAGGAAGCAGCAGTTGAGAGGAACATTATTCCTACTGAGTTTCAACCCAATAAATTGGCTGTTCTATGGGGTGTTCTTGGATGCTATGCTAACTTTGAGGACGGACAAGTAAACCCTTCGCTGTTGATGGATTTAATAAATGCAATAGATGAACTGTTGATAGTGCAATCCAGTAAGTACACTTTACTTATGCTAACATGATGTAATCTAATGGCTTTGTATTGCATGCTACTCTGCAGCTTTGGGTGTTTGTTTTGTTCGTAAGTTTCATTCAGTGCTAAGTTATGTTCCCAGATATTTTTCTTTCTTTTTTTATTTGGGGGGGGGGGGGAGCAAGTAAAACTATGGATAACCTAATTTCTCTGGAATTATTTTGAAAATGGAAAATTTCATTTCCATCATTTTAGGGGGAACCAAACACATTAGTTACTCTTTCGTGGAGATATTTGGGATAGAGTTGGTTCTTATTACCCTTTATTAAGCTCTCACTTCTGTATAACTATATATGGGATATATGCCAACACGTTTCCTCTACTTTTAATGACAAAATTCATTGTTCCTGTATTTGGTAATATCAGCTCATATATTAGCTTACTTATGATCATGCAATTTCTTTTGAAGAGTTCGCCGCCTTTCCTGAAGAAACTTGGCATTGTCTAATTGGAGCTGCTTTGCGTTCACACCATAAGCTAGCTTTTAGGAGGAATACCACTCACGATGAGTCCGCATTAACCAGATTCTTGGATCTTGCTAAAAGATACAAATCTTCTCCTCAAATATTATCTGCAGTGGCTGATACATTGGATTTAATTTATGGGTAAGCTTAATTATGATGGAATATCGTGTTTCACGACATCTCTTGTTTATTGGCACTACAGAGTACATACTCCCTTCATTTTTGACATCTTCTATTGCTTTGTACTTGCTAACTGTTGCTTTTCCACTGTGTTAAAAATAATGTAATATAGGTCTGAGATTAAAGCAGCAGATGCAAAACATCAAATCTATCTTCCAGAACTTGTTGCAGGGAATCTAGTGGATGCCATCACCACATTCACGGATAATCTTTGCCATGCCAACAAAGAGATTCGGCTCTCTACCCTACGTATCCTGTGCCATTATGAGCCTCTAAGATGTGATGCTCTTGAAAATGATATTCCTGCAGCAAAGCAAACAGTCAACGTATGTTTGTGTATGGCCTTCCAAGTTTTGTTTTTTCCCCTATCCTCTTTTGAGTCGGAGAAATCTTATTTGTTATCTTTGTTGTCAGGTCTTCAACATTCTCAGGTCGATTGAGGCGGCTCCTTTATCAGTTACAGGAAGCCATGTTAGCTTGATTTCTAAAATGGAGTTGAGTCTGAATGGCCATAGAGTTCCCGAGCAGTACATGCCCATAGTTTTAAGTGGAATTATTGGCATATTGCATAACCGATTCCGGAATATGTGGGATCCGGCTTTGAAGTGTCTTGAAGTCATCCTTGGCCAGTATACTAAACTGCTTTGGGAAAAATTTATGGAGTATCTTGGTCAGTTTCAATCTGCTTTCTTATCATCACTTGAAGGCCAGTTAGGTGATAATGATGATGATGGCGAGACTAATGAGGAAACAGGTATAGTTCTTCGGAAGAAAACACTTTGCTTATACTAGTGGAATTTACTTTTGTTCCTTGTACTTGTAGTGTTATGTTGCCCTGATCATTGGCAATTATTCAGTAACATTTGGGGAAAAGTACAAGGGTCTTCTTTGACTTCTTGTAATCAGATGCGAGATTCCAGATTCTAATTGCAAGATTCTAGAAATGAAATCTAATTGAGACTTATGTGGTTTTGCAGATTTGGTTGTACGCTTCAATTCCAACGTTCGGCCATCATCTGATAACAATCCGATTGCTACAGTTTTGTCCCTCTTGATCCAGTCATTACAAAGAGTTCCATCTGTGGTGGATTCCCACTCTCGGAAAGTTGTGCCCTTGTTTCTGAAGTTTCTGGGGTACAACGGTGACCAGCCTGACAGGTAGATTTATTTAGTAACCTTGTGTTTATGTAAAATTATAAAATGAGTATCATTTTCTTTGCTCGAATGTGACTTTTTTCCCCCACATACCAGTGTTGGAGCTCGAGCAATGGTCCCCAAAGGCAAGGAATGGAGGAGCATCCTCAAAGATTGGTTGAACTTGTTCAGATTGTTGCATAATCCAAGATCGTTTTATCAAAGTCAATTTCTCAAGGATGTTCTTCAGTATAGGTTGGTATCGTCCACTTAAAATTTACCCTGCATATATCCCGATTCTCGAAGATTGCTCCTAGCTCTGTTGCTATATCAGCGCTGATGGTATCATAATTATATACTTCCTCTGTTTAAATATTCCCTTTCCTTTTTTGTGCGTCTCATTGTTAAAGAACTATTCCAAAAATGGCAAACGTACAATCCCACATACTTCATTGATACCATTCCATATTCTTACAAACATGCCACACTATCTTCCTACTTTATTTGTCCTCTCTCGTACGTTTCCCACTCTTTACTTTAGTACTCAATATCAATCTTACTCATTCCTTATTTGTTTTGTCATAATTTATTCATGCGTTTAAACGCACCCACAAAAGATATGGGCCTTTAGCAACACTAAGGGGTTCCTTATTATGGTCTTCATGTGAAAAACATTCCCGGATTTTGTTAATTGCTTTATTCGTCTTGTTTGACTTCTTGTTAATCTTTGAGTTTTGTTGGTGTTGTTTGATTTCAGACTTCTTGATGAAAATGATGCTGATCTACAGATGAAAGTTCTAGATTGCCTCTTGAACTGGAAAGACGACTCTTTAATTCCATACAGTGAGAATCTGAAAAACTTGGTCAATGTGAAATGCGTAAGGGATGAGATTACAAGATGGAGTCTGTCCAGAGAGTCAAATAATGCGATTGATGTTCGGCACAGAAGACATGTTGTGCCTATAGTAATACGAGTACTAGTACCAAAAGTTAGGAACATGAAAATGCTCGGTTCCCAGAAGGTATACCAGTACCCTGTTCATTTGATCATATTACCCTGTAGCAGCCCATTTTCCTCTTTTCTGCTCTCTAAACTCATGTATCTTTTCAGAACGTAAGCGCACAACATCGAAGGGCAGTTCTGGGGTTCTTATCTCAGCTTGACGTGGATGAGCTGCCTCTTCTCTTCTCTCTGTTAACTAAACCCCTTCTTCTTGGTTCACTTGTGGATGATGAAACTAGTCAAAGTGTATGGATGTCATCTGGGAGTCCCACTGACATATTATCCAATGTCTTGAACCTTTTTACTGTCGATACCGTGAAGTCTTTATCTTGGAAGAAAGTATGTGGTTTCCTGCACGTTATTGAAGATATTTTGGCAGTTTTTGACGAAGCCCATCTTAATCCTTTTTTCAACCTGCTGATGAACTGTATTGCCCGAATCTTAGCTAGTTGCACTTCGTCTCTTGATATTACAAATGCCGAATCATTATCTTCTTCAGAGAACTATTTGAGTTCGACTGTGAATAATGGTGAACAGGATAAAGACACGGAGGATGGTGTCACGGTAAGTAACATATTATACGTACTTTTCCTGATTCATTTTACAAAGAAATGAAGGTTTTAGGATATCCATTCAGGAGTACTAACTTCATTTTATTAATTTTTGGTAAAGCAAAACTTGAATCTTATTATGTTACATTGATAGTTTTGGGATAACAATGTTACGGACTTTTGTAATGCATTTTTCAGAATATTTTAGTCTATGTTTCAGTTAAAATTCATGGACTCATGTTATACTTGCCTTTGACGTTAGCTATAAACTACATCGGCTTGTTTAAAGTCTAATTCTAATTAATAAGCTTTATTCATGTGCAGGCGGGAATGAATACAAAGCAATCCAAGGACTTGGCAATTTTATGTTTTAGAATCATCTATGGGGTTATTAGCAAGTATGAGGACCGAGACTTTGGCAATGAATTTTGGCAATTATTCTTTGCATCAGTTAGACCATTAATTGATCAAGAAGGAGCGAAGGAGGATGCCCCCAAATTGTATTATTTAGATCTGTTTCAATGTTTTCTTGCAATGAGTAAAAGCCACAAACTTGCGCCCCTGTTGCTCACGGAAGGGAATCTTGTTCGGGACATTTTTCATTTACTTACTGTGGAAGGCCTTTCTCAAGAAAGGTTGACATGTGCTCTCAAGTTTTCAAAGAACTTACTGCAATTGGATAGTGAACTGGGCAGTGAAGGCAATGCTGCCAAAGACTTATTGCTTCCTCACCTAAATGTACTTGTTAAAACATTCGTGGATGGGAAGGGCAGTAGAAGGTATCTTGCGTTCCGTAGTCGTTATTTTTCCCCTTTACATACTCACTGAAGTACTTCCGTTTAATTTTCTAAATGGTGCTCTCCGTTCTTCTGTCCATAACTTGTCTATACGTACATTAGTGTGTATGTGATCTGGTATGCGAAATCATCATTTTCTGTGAGCACTTCAACATTTGAATTATTCTTACTTTCTGCTTGTCAATCTTGTAAAATCATATATTAATTGGTTGGTTTTACATAATGATGGTCAAGGAGGGAGGGTTTACAACTTTTGAGCTGTAGTCGAGCATAGCTTTTTAGTGAACATTTATTTTAGAAGGTCATGACCTTGTCCAGTGGCTGGTATATAGAACTACACATGGAAAAAATGTGAGAGTGATTTTTGAGACAGAAGTTAAGCATCAAGGATGTGTTTATCTTCTTGTATCTCCAGTTTATTTATCTTATGCATATTGTTTTATAATTATTCATGATTGTTATGTGGTTCTTCTGTAGCAAAATCATCAAGAGGGACTTCACTCTCTTCAAATTATTGTCGGCCTATGTGAAGGAACCTCAGGAGGCAGAATCATTCATTGGTTTGCTACTCCCTGTTCTGACTAAGAAAAATTTAAATCCTGGTTAGCACCTTCAATGACCCAATCTTTCAACGATAACTGTTCACGTTGATCTTCGTGAAATCAGCACTTTTTGTTATCTTGGCCCTCATCACAGTTTGTTGTCTTGTAGACACCAGTGTCGAAATTCTGCGAATCATCCAACAGTTGTTGACATTGGCTGGGAGCACGCATAGTAAAAACATTTTGAGGTCACTTTCACCACTTCTTATTTCGGCTGGCCTGGAAGTTCGTACTTCTATATGCGCTGTTCTTGACACCCTTGCTGCAAGTGATGCTTCGGTTGTTACAGTGGTAATGCAGTTCTTCCTGAATTCAGTTCTGCCTTTTAGTTAAACTGTTACAATTTCCCTCAGTGGCTAAGCTTCTCTAACATGTTTCATACAGGCAAAAATTCTTACTGACCTGAATGCAACTGAGGAAATGGAGATTGATGATCTTGATTATGATAAAGTAATTGGTGCCTATAATAAGATCAATGTGGAATTCTTTTACTCTGTACCAGAAGAGCAGGCTTTGTTAATCTTGGCACACTCTATATATGATCTTTCATCTAAAGTTGTTAGACAAAGTGCGGCTGGGGTATTGCGTTCTTTCATCCAGTTTTCTGGATTGATACTCAACGGGCAAATCAAGTCAGGCACACCCTGGACTGAATCCATTACTGAGCACATCGTGGAGAAGTTCCTGTTGAAGCAAATGGGGTATGCGATGGAGAAAGAATCTTCTGTCCTACAGGTATCTTGTTTCGCTCTTTTGCTTAGTTGGTCGAGTTTATATTGCTACTCGGCGTGTGTTGCTCTATTGCAGTTGTTCTTTGTCCTCTTGTTTCTCCTTACTGCCTGGTTATTTCAAGAGCCAGGATTGGTCATTGTGCCCTTATTTGTTACTAGGAAAGGTTTTCATAACGCTACATAACTAGGATAGTTTGATGGTAATTGTTTGTTTCTCGGAGACTCATAGTGGATTGGTGTCTTTGCTTTAAGGTGTGGTTTGATATACTCAAGGAGATGGTGTTGAAGATTCCCAGGGTGGCAAATCTAGGTTCTTTCCTGCCTCTATGCAGTGATGACCCAGAGCAAGATTTCTTCAAAAATTTATTTCACTTGCAGGTATAGCCTCAATTCTTTTATGTAGAAGTTATGTTGTCAGATGTAAATAAAGGCCATGCTGATTTATCATTTTCATTTTTATCGATGTAGAAACATATGAGGGCAAGAGCCTTGTCTCGCTTCAAAAAAGTTATGGAGGCTGGAAGCCAGTCTGAGGTAAATTTCTCCAGTCTCATTCAAAAAGCTGTTCTCTCTACTCCACCTAACAATTCAATATCCGTTTCTAGGTCGTTTCCGATAAAGTTTTTGTTCCGCTACTATTTCGCCTGTTGTTCGAATTACAAGATGGGAAAGATGAGAATATAAGAAGTGCATGCATGGAAACCCTTGCATTTATTTCTGGCAACATGGACTGGGATCGGTATTGTGCCCTGTTGAATAAATGCTTCCGGGAATTAAAACTGAAACCAGACAAGCAGAAGATCCTGTTACGGCTTATCCATTCTGTCCTTGACAAATATCATTTTTCAGAAGTATCTTCTGTGCATGCAGGCAAAAGTTCCAATAACGTTGATCATGATCCATATAACATTGACGTGGCTTCTTCATCAACGTTACACAGATGTTCTAATTCTACCGAACTACCTGAAAATCAGAAGTACTTGCAAGAGAACCTACTGCCAAAGATTCGAGACTTGTTGACCTCTGATACTGATAAAATAAATGTAAAAGCCAGTCTAGTTGCTCTGAAACTGCTGAAGTTGCTTCCAGCTGAAATCATGGACTCCCAGCTTCCTACTATTATTCACCGCATAGCCAACTTTCTGAAGCATCGCCTGGAAAGTGTGAGACAAGATGCTAGGAGTGCTTTGTTTGAATGCTTAAAAGAACTAGGGCTGGAATACTTGCAATTTATTGTCAAAGTTTTGAAGGGTATATTAAAGAGAGGATTTGAGTTGCACGTGCTTGGATACACACTCAATTTCATTCTGTCAAAGGCTCTTACAAGTCCAATATGCGGGAAATTGGACTATTGTCTTCAAGATCTTCTGTCTGTTGTAGAGAATGACATACTCGGAGGTGTTGCTGAGGAGAAGGATGTGGATAAGATTGCTTCGAAAATGAAGGAGACAAGAAAGCAGAAGTCGTATGAAACTCTGAAACTGATAACCCAAAGCATCACTTTTAAAACACATGCGGTCAAACTGCTTTCGGCTGTGACAAATCATTTACAGAAGCAGCTTACTCAGAAAGTGAAGACGAAATTGGAGAACATGTTAAGTCACATAGCTGCTGGCATTGAGTGCAATCCTTCAGTGGATCGGACTGAGTTATTTGTTTTTGTCTATGGCCTTATTGAAGATGGTGTAGCTGATGAAGTTGACGAGCATGCTAATACTAATTCTGATGGAAACTCATCAATACCCTCCAACCAATTAATTCGTGTTGACCGGAGATTTTCTCATTTGATAACGGCATTCTCTCTTGGGGTGATGCACAATTACATGAAGAAACTGAAGTTTAACAAAGAGGACGGGCAGTTACTATCACTGCTTGATCCATTTGTCCAGAAGTTGGGTCAGTGTCTTAGCTCTAGGTATGAGAGTGTAGTAACTGGGGCTCTCCGGTGCTTGGTACCGCTTGTAAGGTTGCCTTTGCCGTCCCTTCCTTCCCAAGGCGACAAGATAAAGAATTCTTTGTTGGTTATCGCACAGGATTCTGTAAATGCCAATCAATTGACAGAATCATGTATTAAACTGCTGACAACACTCTTGAGGAGCACCAGGGTTACGCTTTCAACTAAACAGTTGAATATGTTAATCCAATTTCCATTATTTGTTGATCTTGCAAAAAGTCCTTCGGGAGTTGCTCTTTCATTGTTGAAAGCTATTGTTCAACGGAAGCTGGTTGTGCCTGAGATATATGACATTGTACAAGTTGTTGCAGAGTTGATGGTAAAAAGCCAAGTAGAACAGATCCGGAAAAAGTCTAGTGAAATTTTACTTCAGTTTTTGCTTGGATACCATCTTTCTGAGAAGCGATTGCAACAGCATCTTGATTTTTTACTCGCAAATCTGAGGTGAGAACTTTAACTTTGCTTGCTGTATGAATCGATTATAAATACTCTATGTTGTATGATATTTTTTCGTGTGATAGAGGACGACATGCTGACAGATTAATTCCACACCGTTCATGTGTATAATTCTTTGAAGAAACTCTTTTTGTATTCCCTAGCTTAATCAATTGCTATATGTTTTCTGCGTTCATGGACCTTTCCCTGCAAATGAACATTCTCAAAGCTCAATACCAGCTTTAATTAATTTGTTTCTCTTTTGCATGACTTGTAATTTGTTTCTCTCCTCCCCAGATATGAACATCCCACTGGAAGAGAATCTGTTCTTGAGATGCTCCATGTCATCATAAAGAAACTTCCACGTAACGTTATAGATGCTCAATCTCAGACTATGTTTGTTCACTTGGTTGTTGCTTTGGCAAATGATGAGGACAGCAAAGTCCGTTCCATGACTACTGTGGCACTTAAGTGTCTTATTAGCCATGTGAGCGCAAATTCTCTCCAGTCCATACTTGAATACAGTCAGTCATGGTACTTCGGAGCGAAACATAATTTGTGGGGTGCAGCAGCACAGGTTTGTTCTTTATGTCTTGCCCTGTAAGATTTTTGTGTAGACAAGTTTCATTTTGCTTATCAATTAGATTAATGAATAATGATCAAAATTCTGTTTTCATATAGTACACCTTTTTTTTTAATTAAAAAAAATCTCTCATGAGTCATGACCTTCTTAGCAGTTAATTATTTCATGATACCCGAGTATTAGAATAGAAATGATTTGCCTGTATAATTTATTGATGTGCCTGGTTTATGCTGTGAATCTTGACTTCCAATCTTTCAATCTCGATTCTCTATGAAATTGTTGAATTTTGCCCTTTTGTATATAGATAATATACCTGTGGTCTTCAGTTGGTTAATGTAGGATCTTTTCAGTTGCTTCTCTCATTTTATAGGGTCTGACGCGCTGCATTTCATATGTAATATATTGCGCACTAAATCAGTAGATGTTTCAGGCTTTCAGCTACAAAGAATTATGATTGCACATTTTCAATGATTAGTTGAAATGGTATAGCTCAACCCTATATACATGTTTGATTATAGGCCTTTACGGTGGTATCTCTTTTTGGACCTAATATTCCATATACAACGTAATTTATTTTCTGTCTGTGTGAATTGACTGGGTTGTCCTTGACACTGAAATAGGACATGTTTTTGTCAAGAGTTGTTTCATCTGCACCTAAAAACATGTAGAACTCTGAAAAGACTTGATTTCTATTGTGCTAGAAATACTTTGGGGGAAAACCGAGTTTTCTATTGTTAAAGTTTTCTGAAAGATATCCATTTAATTCAGGTCATTAGTTTACTAGTTGAAGTAATGGGAAAGGCTTTCCGTAAACATCTTGACGACGTACTTCAAGCTATGAGGAGAATATTGCAGAGTGCTGTCAGTGATCTTCGAGGCGAGCAACTAATTTTATCTGATGATGCGGTTGTTCCGTTGTGGAAGGAAGCTTATTATTCATTGGTTATGTTTGACAAAATACTCCATCAGTACAATAATTTGTTCTGTGAGAAGGACCTTGAGGTATGTCTTGTTATTTTATCTTAGGTCTATCTCTTGTGCCTGTGTCTATTTAAATCCTACAGTTCTTGAGGTTGTTGTTTAATGTTTATCAACATTGGATATATCCTCCTGGCATTGTTGGTATGTCAAGTTATATGATATAGCTTGCTTACATTTTCTCAGTAAGATGTTGCTAGATTGGCTGACATAGCAATTTTGATTGGACTTTGCTGGTATTCTGGCTTGATGGGTCTCAAACAACAAAAAATTATGAAATGCTCCACGTTTTTGTGGATAATAATGCATGGGTGTTCGATCTTCCTGAGGATTCCTATGGAAACTACCTGCATGTCCAAGCTTTTGTCTTTGTTCTCTGTCCGTTTGCCTGCCCCCATCCCCCCTTTCCCACTTGAAAGCATCAATCCAAACTCAAAACCTGAGGAGATAAATTTGAAGTTTGTCGTTTTGAACAGATATTAATGAGCAATAACTTCAGGACTGTAAAGTAAAAGAGTTGTTTTACTGTAAATTCTTTATTAGGTTTATTTCTTAATCCTAATATATTTATTTTAAGTTAAAGTCTTTGCGTTTGGATGTTATTCTAAGGATGGAACTCTTCTACTTCTTTTAGTTGACATTCTCATTATTCCTTCTGTTGTCTTTCTTACAGGATGTATGGGATATGATTTGTCAGTTCTTATTGCACCCACACTTGTGGTTACGCAACATATCGAACCAAATCTTGTATAAGTATTTTGCTGCTGTCACTGATGCTTCCAGAGAGAAACAAGAATCATCAAAAGAAAGATTCTCTTTAATTCAACCGAGCAAGCTTTTCTTCATCGCAGTTTCACTATTTAACAAACTGAAGGTGCCATTGATTGATGATACAGCTCGGACAATTGTATTGCAGAATCTCATGTTTTCAATTTGTGAACTCCATTCAGTTCTAGAAAGAAATGAATCTGTCGATGCTGTTATGTTTTGGTCCAATCTTGAATCTGGTGAGCAGGACATTTTTGTGAAAGCCTTTAATGTTCTTGATTGCAAAAAAGGAAAGAGGACGCTCGGATTTCTTACATCTGAACATGGTCATTATGATCGACATCAACATCCATTTGTTTCCCATATGCTTCAGAGGGTTGGGAAGACTTGTTTTGAAATGGAGGCTTCTCAGGTGTGTATTTGGATATAATGACAAGCGTATGCACTGTAGTTTATCTGATAATAATCTATCCTTTAACACAAACAAATTAGATTTCGTGTGGCATACTAAAAAAGTACAAAATTCTGTAGTTTTATCTGTGGAAGTGCTAATAAGCTGGGGCTGATGGTATGAAACATTTATTGTGCAGATGAAAATTGTTTTCAGTTGCTTCAAATTAATCGCGCCGAAGCTTCTTGGTTGCAATTCAACATCGGAACCTCCTGCAGATGTTGATCTCAGCAGTTATGCCTATCTGATGTTGTTGCCTCTTTATAGAGTCCAGGAAGGGTATACTGGAAGTGTCATCACAGGTACATAGTGCATCTTTCTTTCATACTTGCAGTTTCCTGTTCATGCATTCATGCGCGTTCGGGTAAGAGGAAAACTAGGTATTAGCTTTGCCTCAGAGATCACTTGTTGGGTAAAGATGCCTAGGAATGAGCTGTTCACTTTAAAAAGATCATAAACTGATTTATTTTGGGAACGATTGCATGTCATAGTATATTAGCTCTTATTTCCCGGCAGCACATTCAGCTGTGTACTTGCATAGTTGCATTACAGATATTGCAATTTCCTGCTTGCAATACAGATTTTCGATTTCCTAGTTCTATTTTTCATATATTAGGTAGAAGTTGAATCTTTCCTCAATTTGTGACCTCTGTTTGTCTTGTTAGATGATCTGAAACAAGTAGCACAGGAGGTTAGTGAAAGCATACGTGATATTATCGGAGTGCAGAACTTTGTTCAGATTAACAACCAGATACGGAAGAATCTTAAAGTCAAGCGGGATAAGAGGAAACAAGGGGATAAGATTATGGCAGTGGTGGATCCAGCACGCAATGCCAAGAGGAAGCTCAGAATTGCAAAGAAGCATCAAGTCAACAAGAAAAGGAAAATAATTTCCATGAAAATGGGACGATGGGTCCGGTAAAGATTTTAAATGCACATCCAATGAAGTGTTTGTGTACAGTGGCTAGGTTGCTTTGACATGGAGGAGAATGCCACGTAGACAGCGGGCTTTGCCCTTCTACTTCACATCTCCGTTAAAGTCGGATGATTAGCATCAGCCAGAGGCGCTCGCCTTTTTGTTCGAACATGCTTCACATCACATTCCCCTGCCGCGGCCTCTCCAGTTTTCGGAAAATTATCCAATTTTGATGACGACATGAGAATATGAGTTTCTTGTGTCCTTGTAATAGTAGAAGGGAAGATAATCAAGAATATTGGGGAATACATGTTGTAATATGAATACTATAATTATTTATAATTCATTTTTATAATATAATTTATATACTGATCATTTTCATAAAAAAGCAGATAATTTCACTTCTTTTTTTTTTTGCACGGGGAAATTTAATTATTATTTTTCCATGTCACTCGAGGAACTTGCTATGAGAAGATACAAAACGGAATCCATGTACTGACATAAAATTTAAAAAAAGTAAAAGTCTTTTTATTTATTATTGTTGAATTTCTTATTTGTTTTTATTTCATTGAGACTACATATTATGTGAGTGAAGCTGAAATGTAAACTATTGTGCATATATATACCTCCTCACTTCTCTTCGTCTTTCACTTGTATGCCTACAATGGGGAGGACAAGCGACTACTGCTACAGAGAGGTGTTGCCTTTCGTGGCGATGGTCGCGACTGAATGTACGATGGTTGGGATGAGCACGATATACAAGGCCGCGGTGTCAAAGGGTTTGAGCTACCATATTTTCATGTTATACTCTTATGCTATCTCCGCTCTTGTTCTCCTTCCTCTCATCTTCATTTTTCATAGGTACGCGCCTAAGTATCTTGATTCATTTCATCTAGCAAGAACTGATTATATCCGAGTCGTTATATTTAATAAGGATTTTTTTCATCGGTGTTCTCATACTTCACGTAGGAAAACACAGCTTCCTCCATTCACAATTCGGCTTCTTGGGAAGTTTCTACTGCTAGGAGCTCTAGGGTGATGGTTCCCTTAACCTTCATTTGCTCATCTATTTACCCTAATTTGCTAAACCGTCAGTTAAAAGTTAAAAATTTCCAGGTTGGTTCAGGTTTGTGGCGAAGTATCTAGGCAACATAGGGATTGCTTTGACGAATCCAACACTAGGTTCGGCCATGAGCAATCTCCTCCCGGCTGCCACATTCGTTCTTGCCATTCTCTTCAGGTACTGTTTTTTCATACGTCACAATGTGCGATAAGTTCCCGGTTCACAATTTTACGTTATAAATTAGTTTCATGCAATATTTGTAAACATTTCAATGTTAATAATTTCAATAATCTTTTGCTAGGATGGAGAAAATACAATTGGGCAGTTTAAGCAGCCAAGCAAAAATAGTTGGCACTTTTGTTACAATGGCAGGAGCATTTGTAGTAGTGCTGTACAAAGGCCCAGCCCTTGTACAGATCCAGGCCCATTATCAGAAGCCCAATCCAATTTTTGACATTCTAGTTCACCAAGTTCATGAACAATCAAGTTGGATTATAGGTGGTGTCATTCTTGCAGCACAGTATGTTTTGGTTTCTGTTTGGTACATTTTCCAGGTAATGTAAACTAATCTCACAAAAATATGTTTAACACGAGCACGAATTTATAAGTTAGGTTCCGTTTGATTTAGCCGGAGATATCTGAACTGAACAGAACTTATTTCGAGTATAAATTCGAACTACGCAAACCGAATTAAACTGAATTGTAATTTATCAGTTTGATAATCTGAAAATGTTTTTGCAGGCAAAAGTTATGAAAGAATATCCAGCAGAAATGGTGTTGGTGTTTTTCTTCAATCTGTCTTGCTCTCTGTTATCACTAGTGGATTGTCTGATCAATGAAAGAAATCTCAATGCTTGGAATATAAGGCCTGATATACAGCTCATGTCCATTCTTTATGCTGTGAGTTATATTTACTTTATAATCTTACCGTTAACATCTGTTGATTCAACTGATTATATATACGAACTGAACTGATCCGAATTGAATGGATTTAGATTTAAGATGAAAAGAACGTTCTTGTATTTTCATTAGGGAATATTGGGGACGGGATTCAATGTGATAGTTCACACGTGGGGCATACACGCGAAGGGGCCTGTTTATGTTGCTCTGTTCTCTCCGCTCTCCATTGCCATTGCAGCAATTATGGGCGTGATTCTACTTGGCGACACTCTCTACAGTGGATGGTAAGGCGAAAAATCCTATTTCGTTTGTCATTTATTAATTCACTATCATTGCATTAGAGCAAATGTACACCTTGCAAAAAGCGACGAAAGAGTAAACTGATAGTGCGATATTTCTCTTATTTGTAGTAGGGCTGCACACGAGCCAAGCCGGCTCGAGCTCGGCTCGAGACTCGCTCGAAAAAAACTCGACTCGGAACTCGAATTTGCGTGCTCGAGCTCGATCACGAGCCTAAAATCGAGCTCGAATTCCTTAACGAGCCGAGCTCGAGCCAGGTTATGCTCGACTCGAAACTCGACGAGCCGGCCCGATTACTATTACTTATTATAATAATTATTATTATTATTATTATTATTATTATTATTATTATTTTTAAGTGGAACTCAATAAATAAAGAATCAAAGGTCTACAAAAAATTAGAGCCAGGTTGATGTTTATGAAGTGGAACTCAATATATTATTATTATTATTA